>JAQFXM010007028.1:0-12438 GCA_034693345.1 Entomobrya multifasciata | reverse complement strand
TGCTTTCATACCGTATTATGTACATAAGGCAACCCGTAGAATTTGCTATGCACTTCTTCCAAGATTTGAATAGTTGGTCTTTCCAGTGGGAATTTCCCAGTGTGGAAACTCTGGTCCAACCCAGCGTAAAAATTCTGCATTTGCATATCCGACGCCGCAAACACGTGCTTGGACATTGAATACTTCCATCTCAATTCCTCAGGCATGATTTCACCAGTGATATAATGTCGGGCAAATGTTTTCAGCACCTGTGTAATTGAAAAATTATAGAATATTTCTCTAATAACAAGAAGAATTTTAATAGATATTTTATAATGTTTGCATGAGCGTCAATGTACGTACTCGTGGATCGGATGCAAAATATTCCATTAAAATAGAAGGAACTTCTGCAAAGTCGGTTGTGCAACGAGTTCCAGTAACATGTTGATATTTTGTCCTCGCAAGCATTGAGTGCAATGCGTGACCCATTTCATGAAAGAGATTATCCACCATTGAAGGAGTTAGCAGAGATGGCGTGGAGCCTGATGGTTGTGGAAAGTTTAGCATCAATACAACGATTGGATTCTGAAAAAAAAATAGACGGGAAAATCTTAGAAATAACACACTACAGGTTTTTAACAGAATAATAAATAGCTTTAATAAGAGCTAACCTGATAACTTCCATCCTCATTTTCCTTTCCACCTTGAATTGTAAAATGACAGTCTTGATGAGGCTTGCCTTCTCGTTCGTAAAAATCGCAATATATTTCTCCTAAAACACCATCTGTCTTGTTGGAAACTAAATAGAAATCATATAAAAAATCAGCATGTATAAACCACCACAAAATTACCATGTTTAATCAAGCGATTGATTGTTTTAATAATAATTGATTACCTGTAAGTTTATACACATCTCCAGTCCAAACTTCACCGGCTTGCGTGTCACTGGCCTTCAACTCAATATTGAAAAGTTGTTGACACAACAAGTTAAGTCCCTCCATACAAGCACCAAGGGAAAAGTATGGCATGAAATCACTCCTGTCGACATTGAACAGTGTACGTTTGGCTTCCACGGTTAGATACGGAGGATCCCACACTTGAACAACGCTACCTTTCATCTTTGTCATATGATAAAAGTCTCTTTCCGCTCTTTGAGTCAATTTTTCGGCTAACTTTTCCAAAAAGTTTGCCACCAATGTTGGACTTTCAGCTAAGCTTCCTTGGAGTGCCCTGAAAAAACACAACATGTCTTTTGATATGATATCCAATTAATGAATAGCAATGATATAAGGATGCGATCGTCTGTGTAATATTACCTGTGAGCGTAAGTTGGGAAGCCACATACTTCAGCCAGCTCATGTCTTGCGCTTAAAAGATTAACTAGCAGTTCATCTTGTTTCTTATCCGGATGAAGGTAAATTTTATAAGCCGCTTCTCGAGCAGCTTCAGAATACGCATCTGAGAACAGTCCGGTGACTAGAATTTGTCCGCCGTCTTGGGGAAAGCTAGAATATTCAAATTACAACATTTAGTAAACAGTATGTTGAGCAGTAAAATGTATCTAATATGGAATACATTATAGTGAGTGGAAAGTGTGAAAGCTATTTTAATTACAATGATTGGATATTAGCTGGAATTTGATCTTTGTTGACTCCAGTTGGTCTCATCGCATTCGCAGCAAATTGCTGTCCAGTGTACAAAATAAAATCATTTAAATACACAACACGAGATCGTTTCTTGTCGTCTAAATGGATTCCACTTTGCTCAAAATCGAACAGAAATAGTTTAGCGACATGTTCATCGACATCACTTGTTGGCACAATATCCTTTTGATCTGTTACTCCTTTCAAAGACAGGTATAATTCTCTGTTGGTATTTAACCTACAAAACAATTTTTAAATGTAGCGAAATTTCAAAGCATGTACATATATGATTATGTTTCCACATACCGTACAGAAACATATAATCATGAATCCAAATTTTAAAAATTATAAATCATTTAATTTACTTTTCAACAAGACGACTAATTGACAGGCATGCATCCTCAGCGGCATGTGCGAAATTCCCGTTCGGATGAGCTACGCGAACGAATTCTGCCATATCAGCTACTTTACAAAGTGAGTTTGAAAGGTGATCAAAAACTTCCACCAGTTTTCGTTTACGATCTGAAGACATGCATTCATTGACTAGACTGTCGCATTCACTAATAGCATCTTCTTTTATGAGATGGAACCCGGTGGGATCCCTCAGTTGGGGGATTCCGAACAGACCATTCTGAAGAAAGTTCAATGTTACAAATTAGCCAGAATACGAGGAGCCCTATATTGAATATTCACCTATGAAGTGTATTAAGCTGCGCATCAAAAGCAACACTAAAATATACAAGTATGAACCTTAGACAAGAAATTCAACTTCTTGGAAGGCCTGGAATTGAAATTTGTGGCCAAAGGTGACCACGTAGTAAGTCCACGGATTCCATTATAGCAAATGTGGCAACGATGCTCCAACAGTTTAAGCTGATTCAATGCATTCATTTTGTTAAGTTTTGAATTTACAGCTTGAGAACGGCCCAGGCATTTAGAGATTTGTATAATGATTTGGGAGTACGGTAGCACGTTCCTGCAGGGAAATAATTAAATCTAAAGTAGAGTAAATGACATAACCTTCAACGATCCGAAATCATTAGAAAATCGATAAATAAAGAATCAACAATATACAAAATAAAAATCAGTATCAGCTGTATGCATACATCTAAAGGATTTATTTATTTCATTAATCAAGATTTATAACAAAGTTTGTTAATTTAACAATTTAAGAAAATCTTACTTGTGTACACATACTACGATAATCAAATGTGTATTGACTTGGATTCAACAATAACAAGTTAAAAATAAGACGCAATTTGATGATTAATCACTTGTCTGATGACTCTGGAATGTACTGCCAGGCATGAAGCACAGCGTCAATAGACGATGAAAATATTAAATTCTCTGCAACTGGGTGCCAAGTTGCATGCGTTACATGTTTACTGTGACCATCATGTGAAAAAACTGATTGGATACTTAAAGTGTCAGCAGTGTTTTCACCCAAAACTGGTACACATTCTGTCTTGAGTCCACTAATAATAAACCTATTCCTCTCGGTTTCCCGCATCTTTGTACTCTCCTCGTACTCAATGTTGAAGTGGTCACCGTATACGCCAGAAACATTGGAGAATTCATGTGACAACAAACAACGAGATCGACTGCTTGTCTTTGTGCCGTCGTCGCCGTCAGCCTTTGTTCCTCCGCCGACACCTTCACTTTTCATCTCATCTTTTGCAATAAATCTAGGGTCATAAGTTTCATAGCCGCCACAGGAATCAATGACGCCAACATGATTGCGTTTTGGTATGCAGTCAAAGCTGAAAATGACGGGATTGGGTGAAGCTGAAGATACTGAGGGGTCATTTGCAATATTATTTGGGGACTTTGTTGTATGAAAGAAAATTTCAGGTACATTTCCACCAGTTCGGGAATCATAAAGGGCCATTGTGCCACGAGAAGTTAAGAAAATGCATGTGTCAGGACTCCATTCCTTGATCTTCACGATAGTTCCTGGGTCGAAATTTCCGACGTTGTTCCAAATATGGTGAGTTTTAGCTAGAATTGGGCATGTTTCGTCCACTTTCCATTCAGAGATTATTGTGCCATGACGTTGGTCACAAGCCAGTGTTTCACTTGTCTTGGGGTCTGCGCCTAAGATTAATTTGTCATTCATGCTGCATAAGGACTGGCGTTTCCCAGAGGTTCCATCACTAGTTGGTAGCTTATACTTTTCCTGAATAGTTGCTGTAAATTGCAATTGACACAGACGCAACATTGCAGTCAGAATTTAGAAATCTTTGATTACCACTAATTTTTCTATAAACGTAAGTGAGACAAGCGCAACTTTGTACTATGTCTAATCTGCTACCTCTATTATCGTCACCAACTTCATAAATAACAACTCCGGTGTGGCCATCTTGCAAAGTTGCCACAAGGTTTGTAGATGACTTGATAAATTTGACCTATATCCAAAAAATAAGAAGGTATTATTGATATGTTCTTTTACAATCAAAGCCATTTTATTTAGGGTTGGATCACAAACTAGTTTTAGCGTACCTGTCGAATTCGTCCGGCAGCATAACCACCACTCAATATTTTGAAATCCCTATCCTTGCAAAGACCTTCCTCATTCCCAGAGTGAAGCAATTTGGGTGGCACACAAAGTTGCAGTAATTCACAGCTTTTGGAATAAGCTTGCACACCACTCACACACAGGCTGGTTTCATTAATGATTTCCAAAGTGTCCAAAGGAAACTCCAACTCAAACATGTACAAATTAGAATACCTGCATTACATAATAGAATGAAAATAATTAGATTAATAGTTGTTTTAGCTCTTAAATTAAATCATCAATTGAAGACACTGGAAATAGTTAAATCAAAATTCATCAATTACTTTTTCAGTGAATGGTAAAACCATTCATCTCTATCCTCGTCCAATAATTTCGATTCTGCCATTTTACAAGTTTCTCTGAAAGTTCATAAAAACGTTAAATTGATAATTTAAGCTTGCACAATTCAGTTCAAAGTAGCGTTCATTGAGCCTTGATTTGATTTTCATACATTTTACGTCAAATGGCACACTACACTACAATAACCCAAATGATTTCATTAGTTCTGATTTGGTGTGGGAGAACCATAAATCAAGATTAGCTAAATAAGTCTAAAAATACATTTGGAAATTTTACGCAATGACCGGGTTATTGCATAGGAAAAATACGCAATCTTTACTCCATATGCATATCATGCGTGTTCAAAAGTGTAATCTGATCATGATCGAGAAATCTCAATGAGTCAACAAAAACTACAAACAGTCTTTCAGTTCACATCAGAGCTACGCTCCGAGTTTGGAGGACAGAAGAAGGGTTAAGTCGAAATGAAAATACACACGGCAAACTGCCAATTAGAGCAAAATATTCACTTTGGTCCAAGTCCGAAGTTTGGAAAGGTTCATTAAGAAAACTTGAACGGAAACTGCTGGGCATGTTCATTTTTAGATATGTATGGTACATGGTGCAACAAAAGTAACAAATTGAAATCAGCGCATTATAAAGAGTTCATAAAAAACTGACGCTGACGCTATTTCAGCGAATTTGTGTCAGCATATAGTACTTCAATATGGTATTGATATTAATCTTCAGAAACCATAATAATTTCTTGGAAATACATGCATTTTGTGTGTAGAATATATTCTCTTTTTCATATGAATCTTTTTTTTGTCAATCCCCAACTCTCAAGTGTAGCTTGTTTCTATTTGTTTTGGGGAATGAGTTCATTGTTTTTGTTTTCAAGTGAGGATGACGCCTAGCTGAAAGACCTAAGCGTCTAGGTGGCTCCGTGTTGTCCCACATTAAAAACCTTGACCAGACCAAATCTTCTGCGAAACTAAATTACGAGTTCCAACCAAAATGGAGGACAAAATGATGACTGTATGCATTTGCAATAGAGCAAAATGGTCAGGAAATTAATTATTTTTTCAAAAATCAATCAACAGCTTAAAGGTGCATTCGAGTATTTTAAAGGTGTTCTCAGTTCTCATGCGATCATGATAAGTGATAAGTTCTCAGTCATGAAGTTATATTCGTCCGACCATGATAGCTGTGTCGTATTGATAGAAGTGGACGGAGTAATCTTCATATAGCTGATCCGCTTTATGAAAATAAAATGCATCAAAAGGCACCAAAATGCATTAAAATAAATTTAACGGTAGTTCTTGATATTAAATTGATTTTTAGCATCTTTATTTTTGTATCAACAATTTAGTACTTGAAATATTCCATACAAAAATGTTTCTTTTACATTTTTTATGGTTTTTACATTCATACTTAAAATGAATTTATTTTTATTAATACTTTGTACTTTCGGTACATAACACATTAGCGTTTCAGAAGGAAGGAAGACTGGAAGACTATCTGGTTAATTAATGGAATTATAATGAATTTTAAATTGAACAAGAGTACACCGTGCTTGTAATTTATAAAGGGAACTACTGATTAAATACAATTAATTGAATTTATATCTACATAAGTACTTCAGTTACATTTTGAGAAGTACCAAAATATTATACTTAAGTCTTTAAAAGGTACCTTTTAAGTATTCACAAGGTATTGTAAAAAAGCGCATCAAATAATCATAACATTGCAATCCCTTTAATTGGATTAATATGCAGCAGAGTAGGCATTTATTATGGATGATATGCCCTGGCTAATCTTAATTTCTTTGGTACGTATTGGCCGGAAGAGTCCTGGTCTTTCTTAACACTACCACCACCACCACCACTAGTAAAGCTATTTCGTCGTTGAGATGTAAACTCCACAGGTGTGCTGCCGCTGCCATCCAAGTACTTCATCTCATTTTCCCCACTGCTCCCTTCGTCCTCACCAATAAGAGGGTTCTCTGCTGTAGAAAATTTGCCCAAGCTTTTACAAATTGTGTTCAACTGAAGTTTCCTAGACCTGTCATCATCATCGTCATCTTCGTCGTCGTCATCATCATCATCATCTCCAACAACGTCAATAATATCTGAATCATTTTCGTCCTCACTTTTAGAACTAATGATTGATGAATTTTCGGTATGTTGAGACATGGAAGATGAGGACGAGCGTAAATCCGGACTGGTGTAAGTAAAATAGCGTGATGGTGTCAAGAATGATGATGATGACGTTGCGTCCTTTTCAAATACACAGGGTAAGTCGGAAGCAATCTGATTGTCTATATGATGCCAACATCCGTGCATACATTGACGAAAGAGAAAAGATGATGATGAGCCCTGATTTCTGATTTCAGCAGACTCAGAAGAAGAAGTGTAGGTGCTCTCGTTGTTCTCTGGGAAAAGGCTAGCCTGCTGTGCATTATTACGAGCTGCTGTGTAATCATTGTTGATGGAAAAGAGTGATGATGAGTGTGACCAATTGGGTGAACAATAACGTCCCAATCCCAACTGTAGCTCATTTATATTGTGAAGATTACATGCTTGAAAACACGGGGGTGAAACCAAGTTTTCCGGGCTTGTTACGGAAGCAGTGTTTCCTTCAGTTGAAGTAGTCGATGTGGCGCTTGAAACTGACTTATTTTGGAAATGACTTTGTGTGTGCTCTCTCATAATCATGTCGATGGAATGAGTGATTTTGCGCTTTCTATCTACTGCATAATCTCTGATATCTGTGGCAGCTGACGCATCAAAAACTGACGTGAAAGGTCCAACAAATAGGTGACCAGGTGGGGACAAGGAGGAAGAGGTGACGCTTTCAGAGCGAGAACGGGGCATTGTGAGACTGCTAATTTCTGCTGCATTGGAATTGAAGGATGTGCTATCTGCGTTGGATCTCACAACGGCTGCCGCTGATGGTTGGGATGATGCGGCTAGGAATGAACGCTGATCTGCTTCTTTTGAGTTCCTTGACACGACTTCGATTTGAATTTGTTCTCCGTCATCAGTAACGAACAGGATGGAACCTTCTTGTACTTCGGAGTGCTTCTTCTCAATGTGGCGTTTTGCGTTGGCTTTGTTCGGTGTTTGGTATGAACATAGGCTGCACTTGTAGGGCTTTTTACCAGTGTGTTTCGCTAGATGCCTTTGGAGCAATGCAGGTCGGTCAAAGACTTTTGCGCATGTGGTGCATTTGTAGCCGGATTTATGCACTGATTTGGTGTGTTGGAACTTTTCCCCTTTTGTAGTAAACCTATGATTTGAATGAAAATGTATTTCGAAAATTACTTTCATGAACGGGTGAAAAATGAAAGAAATGCACTTTTAAAACAAATTAATTCAGTAATAGTGTACATACCTGATCCCGCAACATTCCAACATTTTAGATGCATCTTCACTATGTACGAAATGCATGTTGGTGAAATGCCTTTTGAAATTCGACTTTTTATTGGACATGTACTGGCAAATTTTGCACAATATTTTGACCTCTCCATTGTTCCCAACGATGAACTCATACAAGCCAGGGGGAACTTCAGAAATAGAATTTAACCCATTATTGTTTCCATTTGCACCCGAATTGTTGGCAGGATTTACTGAACTTGAAAAACTTGTACTAAAGGACAGATTGGTTATATCGGGGGATATCCTACCGTTAATATTCCCTGGGGACAACATTTTCGCACAAGTTAACTTGGAATTTTATTTTTTCGGCCCATTAAATTTTTAAAACGACTACTCAAGTTCCCAGTGCACACGTATTTAACTAAAGCGACAATCGCTCACAAGTCTCGCAACTAGCACAAGAGAGGATGATGATCACTTTGTGACTGAACTTTTGGTGATGTATCGATAATTATGAAAAGGGAAACTCCTTATTACAATTAAAAGGAGCAGTAACCTGAAGTACCTCCCAAAGTGCTGTCAACACCCCGAGTCCATAAATAAGTGAATGACGAACTTACAAAATTACAAATCATGATACAGATTTGTGAAATCCAAAATCATTCCTCCAGAAAATAAGATACCTTCACGAGTACGTACGTCATACATACGTACCGTACCGACTGCATAATGAATACATGGATGCATTCCTTTAACAAGGAACTTAAAATTTGTTCCGATACACAAAATTAGGAACTCTACTTTGTTCTCGTTCTTAAGCAAGCCCACCTTGTAAACCGGAATAGTGTCTGCCAACCAAATACAATCCCATTGTTACCCTTGTTCACAGATTACTTGTGTCTAATCTGTGTGGTTGTTTGGTGTTTGCATGTGGAAACGGTAGGATACTCGATATTTCATTCATCAAATTCAACCCGTCCAACTACGTGTAATAATGATCACTCCATGTCCATTCATTACAAAAAGCACTCTACTCACAAATCTACAGATTATTACTGCTGGAGGATATGTATCATGCAAGCTCAATGTCTTGGCTATATGAGATGTATTTATACAAACTACCTGTCTAACTTTGATAGGTATTTAATAAAAGAAAAAAAAAACATGAGGGAAAGTGCTATCAGCGGATACATTACTTTACTCAAATCTTTTTTTTCTTTTGTGTACAAATTTTGATATGCGTTGCCGAAACCAAAATCTTCAGTATCATGCTTTGGGTAAGCTAACTTTGTTTTATGCAGGTCGAAAAATGATATAGCTAAAAATAATCTTAAAAAACAAGTTGGTACTTAATCTCTAACCGTTCCTTGCTCTTATCATCACCATCATCATGTAGATACCGTTGTTTGATGACGGTGTCAGCGTCCAATAATTAGCTCAAGAAAATAATTGTAGTTTATGAAGTCAAGGTGCAACGATAAAGTAAAACACGATGGTTAAGTGTATTTTGGCTAACGATACATACTCAAGTCAAAAATGGCTTGTGTGTGTGACGTGCATATAAAAAGCTACAACTTTTTAATATAAATTCCTCATGAAAAATTTTCTCAATAAAATATTTCACCTAAGTACACTTTTCATGCTCAGCCTTAAACTAGGGAAAGCTCAATAACTTTAGTTCTTAACGGATTTAATTAGTTTAACTTTAGTCTGAAACCAAACTTAAAAAGAAAAGCCTGTAGTTTAACTGGAAGGTCAATGTCTACACTTGAACTAACAATTTATATTAGAAGCTGATTAACTGTGTCGTTCACCATTTCTAGGAACCATCTTCAGCTCAAACTATGCGTGCGTATGCTAAAAAGCTTTTTTTAATTCAATCCCAGCCCCAGTCGATGAACTTTATAAGTTAGTAAAAAGCAAGCTAATAAAAAATCGAAATGTCCCTGATAAGTAATCGGTCTTTTACTAAATTACCGCAAATTTGAAATAGGCAATTCATATTTTATAAACATGGTATCATTAGTAAATCTAGTTGACTAATAGTCATCATTAATTCATGTGTGAAGTGAAACCACACGCACAGTAGCAACTAACCAATAATTTATGCCAATATGAAGCCGCAACTCACTACAAAAGTACAAAAGAAGAGCATCAGAAAAAATCTGTCACGAGGCACACCTGTCGGTACCCTTTGCTTGTTCATGTACCGTGAGCAATATGCCTGTAAATGACTCTTTAGTGCCCTGGACCTTTTAGTAGACTTAAAATCTCAAGGAGATTGTTTGCATTTGCCTATTCTCCAAATGTTACATTATGTCCAGCTCCCTGCTCATCATCTTTTGTCTGTTCTGGGTGTGATCCTAAACTAAAATACGTGGTCAGAAAGTTGTATGACAAGCGCACAGGCAGGTCGTCTAAAACAGGGAACAATCTCTGTAAAAACTAACAAAACTTGTGCTGAATAGGAGATTATCTTGACCATCTATTCTTTGTAACGTACCGTGATGATTTACTTGCACGCGCATGCTATTAGTGGGGATTCACTTCGCTGATCAGTGGCTTTAATCGCTTAATAGACAGCTCTAAATGAATATTTGATGGGTGGGCGGCCGGCTGCTATCTGTCACCAAAACATAAATTTTACGTGTATTCCTTTTGTAAAGGCTCGTGTCTCCTCCCTGATCAGGATGATGGCCTATTTAATTTTACTCATCACACACACACATGATCATCGAAATTCCCGTATCTAATATTCCAACAACAGAGTAAACTCTCATGATCAAATGAAAGTCACGCTTCTAAAAATATTTATGGAAGTATTTACGTGCATCCGATTATATATTCCCATAAAGTATATTTGATGAAAAGGTAGTATCGTTCGTTTTATACTAATGAAGCGAAATATGACTTGATAGATAGTATGCATTTGGTGAAAAATTACAACAAAACAAGATGTTCAAGACTATCATTATCATCATCAAACGATATAATATATCACTAATAATAACTTTCATGGCAAGAAGGTCTTCAGTTAGATTACCATATGTCGTCGGGCGAATTTCGGTAAAATCAACAAATTTAACCTTCTCGACATTACTTTCACTTTAGGTACTGGTATATTCTGTACAGGGGATTTCATTAGTTTTCAAAAAGCACATGTAGTGGAATCTTTGGATGTTTATCCTTAAAAAATAGAAAGAAATACAGAAATTTATGGGGCAATTGGTCACAGTCACGGTCACTTATAATGTTAAGGCTGTAAACATATTTACTCATAAATGTGCAATGTTTTTAATTAGCTTCCAAGAGAAAAGTCCAAGTGGAGCTTTTCGAAACAAGATATATCGACAAAAAAGATTATCCAGTTTGAAAAAATCGAGTATTTTTTAATCATAAAAGATGAAGTGGAGGAAGTTTGCCGATTTAGTCGTAAACCCAAATGATAAACCAAAAGATATACCTTCAACTAAGGAAAACATATCAACTAAAAATAGACATGTCGTTTACATAATTTCATATTTTAATTCATAAAGCAAATAAAACATGAGAGTTGCGTAAATCTATAATTCAGAGAAATGAAGTTATGTAAAGGCAGACAATTACATGCCGATTTACCTTTCAATCAAGACTTGATAACTAGTTCAAAGTTCAAACACGGTAAAATATCAAAATGTGAAAGAAATATCTATTCAATATTTCACATTTACACGTGTTACAACATCACAAAAATCCAGGAAACTAATTTTTTGCGTTTCAAATCTCTAATGCAAATATGGTCAGTTATTTTTAGCAAAAAAAAATCTTCGTTTTGCACAATGAAACAACAAAAACAAAGTAGTAAAATTCATGAAACAAGTACATCACACTTGTCATCAAGAGTTATATAATTTAGCAATCAGTTTGACTTAATAAAGAATGCTGTGTGACATACCAAGTAGAGTTAAATTTAATTAGAATTCCAATCTGCACGCGATTTTGTGGTTTAATGCCGAAGTGACTTCAACGTATGAACTTTTGACATTCAGCGAAGTCGTAAAAACTGAAACTTTTCGTGGCTGGATCAACAAAATTTTTATGTAAGGTGACATTACTAGCTGAACCATCGCCAATTAGAAGAACTGTTGACTAATTGATCACACATGTACGTACATATATATATATATATAATATGTATTTATTAATGATTCCGCTGACGCAATACGACAAATGGAATAATCGAGAGATTCACAGTCCAGGAAATCTTGTGCGGGTCGTTTTGACTTTTAGTATCATGAAAAAATGTTATGAAATACTGAAATATATATTTTAATATTTTTGAATCTGTTTGGCATTCTGAACACTTTGATTTGAGATATATCATAATTTTATAACCAGGAAAGAAAATACCCTGTCGACTAACCTTGCTGCTTTAAGAAAAGAAAAGAAATTTCCATCATAAAAATACATGTACGTCAAACGATGTTTTGATCCCACTGTTGAAATAATTAAATAGGTTTATTCGTCCTTTTTATCTATGAAGATAGTGTGAAGTGGACAAATAAAAATTACAATCGATATATGCATGTCGCATTGCACAGAAGGGCCATCGTTGTAATAAAAA
>JAQFXM010007027.1:0-12438 GCA_034693345.1 Entomobrya multifasciata | reverse complement strand
AGTGTCTAAATAACAACACAGTTGTTAGCACATTCTAGACATGTGGGAAGTGGTTGTTCTTTATAAGGAACATTACAACTGTTTAAAGAACCGTTTTCCGAAAAAGGACATTATTGCCACTTGCAAGAATTTATTAGTATTAAAAAACTATTGAACGATTAAAATCATTAGTAGAGTCACATGCAATGCTGAGAGTGAATTCAGTACTCACAAACTTCTGAATAATCTTTCGAACTTAAACCTAAGTAAGTCATGAAATAAAATAAATGATACATTTTTCTTTTTATTAATCGTCTATTTGTCTCTTTTCAAGCGTAAATCTTAAAATCAATTTATATCAAATGCACAGAACACGAAACAAAGCTACATTTATGACTACGAATACCCTACATAAAATTTAAAAAAGTACACCATCTAATGTTGTACTTCTGTTTTTGATCTATTGTGCATTATACGGTATCTAGTACTGTTCATGTGTTCATTGCTTTAGTCCCAGTGGTACACAAAATACGGAAGTTTACGTGAAGGAGAATTAGAGAAATGTCAATCTTCGTCAACCCAAAAATTCCAGTACATATTCGTTTTACAGATCATAATGTATATATATTTATGATGAGCAGAATCTAAGATACTCTTTTCTATATTCTACTGTTTGGCTTCTAGATGTTGTTCTAGTACGCAGTAAAGTTATTAATTTTTACCTAACTTCATAACTAAAATCTCTATAAATACGCAAAAAAATGCAGCTAAAACTTGACTAGGTCTTTTCCAAGAGTTTTGATGCATGTCTACCTATCTGGATTACGATCTGTTAGTTTTGTAGGATATGCATCTGTGAATGTTAAATATTATACTAGTAGACACATCTTTGTACCTCTAAATCTAACTAAACTAAACGCTTTCTCCAGCAACGTCGATGGAATGTCACGGGATCAAATATGGTATATTGCTTTGCACAATTTATTTGGCTCCAACGATACTTCAAGTCTTTAATCATACCTTTGTTCCGCTGGGTAAACTTTTTTCTTGGTTCCCCGAGCAGTACGGTAGGTTGATTATATCGTCTCTTTAATTATCAATTTCACTACAAAACAGCCTCTATCTATACAAGAATAGATCTGTAATAAAACGGGAGAAACGTTTTGTCCTTTCAATTTGACTGTCATCATGATTATGTAAGTCTACTTTCACCATTATCATCATTGGTGGTTTTCTGTCTTATAAAAAGTATCAAAAGTATTGAATGTAACTAGAAAGAGACATTTACTTAGTCAAGCCTTATCCATCGTTTAGGTAAGATGTGTACAAGGAATTACGTGGCTGGATTTTTGTGAAACTTGTATACAACAACCTGTGAAATTAACTAGCATAAAACTAGAACTTAACTCCATAAAATTGCAAACTAAAACCTAATGAGCAAAAGGTTAAAATAAAAATTGTCGAGCCAAAAACCAATTACGTAAAGACTCCGTTCCGACTTTCTAATAATCTTTATGAGCCCTTGCACCACTTGATAACAAACAATACGATTTAGTGCCACGGAAGCTGGGACCCAATTATTAAAGGATTTTATTCTAATACTTCAAATATGGGATTGCAGAGCTATTGTTTAACTAAATGAGTAAACCAATTTGTAATTCAAAAGGTTAAAAAATTAATGTCGACATCTGAGTATGTGCTTTGGCTTCTCTTACAAAAACAACTTTTCATAACATCCTTTACAAAAGTCGACGTCATTTCAAACTCCTTAAATTCTCATAAACGATTCTCCTAAAAATACGTAAATTTGTAATCGCTCAAATTGTAAAACGAGCTAACGAGCATAAGCAGATAAATTCTCACTTGCAATGCTTGCAAGAAATATACAATTAAATACAATACTTCAAATGCTTTTGAACTATGAATAGGTATGGTATAACACAAATACAATAAAAGTATATTTTTCCCCGAAATGAATTCGAATTACATTTACTTTTTATATATGAACTAGACACAGAACATTTTCAACCTTTGACGCATGCTTTTCAAAACAGGTTTTTAGAAATGGACAATTTTGAATACGACATTTTTCGAGGCGAATACAGAGACAAAAATACTAAAATAGAATGCAACCACATCTCATATTTACTGTCATCACAAACATGATACTGATTTTCCTCTGGCATTTCCATTTTCCTATGTGTTTGTGTGAATTCTGCTAAAACACCCGGAAATAGTTAATGGGAAATCCCTTCACATCTGTTACCATCCCATCACCGAAACAAATACGAAAACGTAAAAAACATGTAATCTATATGCATATTATTGCGTTCAGTGGCGAAAATCCGGGAATTAATGCTATGTTCCAATTAACTTGTCATATTATTTGCACAACGTTGAACGTACTTTAAATGTACGTGTACTGTACTATATATGTCCCTAGAGAAAGTAAATTGCGATAAAAAATATATCATATGAGGATTTCCAATGACCCTTTCTTTTATCTAGTAACTATGGAGATGTATGGCTTTTGTTCACAAAATTCATGAAAAAAACTACGGTGGTTTAAATACAAAGAACATTTTGCTTAATTTAGCACAAAAGCTAATAATACAATAAAGTGGAGTTTACTCGTATTAATTTAATTTTCACTTCCCCATTTAGTTCATTTAGCTATGCGACGTAATCGAGAAAACCGCACACGGGACACATACACATACTGACTTTCACGTCTTCTACACCTACACCCATCATTCTCCATATTGTTCAGTTTGAACAAAGAACGACAGAAAAACTTTACTCTTTACTTAAACACTTTACAAGTTCAATCGAATTTTACTCTATGAAAAATAATATTGATATATCATTACAATAATTTTACTCTGAATTTTTAAATGTGAATATTTGACGTTAGCAACAACATAAAAATAAAGCACATATTAATACAGGAGACTGATGAATGGTTTTGATGGTGTGCTGGCGAAACCACATGATAAAAACATAGGCACCGCATCCCATCTCACAGAATGTTTGGATAAACCGATAGGCAATCTGTAACTTTCTCTGTGTCTCATTGACAATTAATCAAGCTATTCACAACAGTAATATTACTATTTAGTATCACCCGACAGTATGAATACCACCACCATCAAACGACATCGAAAGTAGCATTTTTTCTCCTTAGGGAAAATAGCATTGAATAGAATCCCAACATGCGAAGCCTTTCACTTTCAATCGATGTACTTATGTCAAAGCTGAAAAGCTGTTTCATTTCTGTAGTATCTGGTGTTACTGTTGATGCTGGTGGTGATGTTTCCCATGGGATGTTTTCGTTGTATTACAACAGTAAAAAGGGGAAATCTTTTTTTGTTACTCCCTTCCATTTATGTAAGCAATATTTTTAGGATGAAGCGAGATTCATGCCAATAAAAAGAAAGCAGCAAGGTCAATTTCTCCATATTCGCAGAATGAAAAAAATATGTAATGCGACAGTATGCTTTTTACACTAATAAAAAAAGAACAACATATTAAAAGTAGCAAAAAAACGTAACATTATATCTGTTCTCGTTTACTTACGCGTTGTATCATAAAAGATGCCATTAAGTTCGTCAAAACAGGGTAGTGTCGCCATTTGTCCTGCCATTGTCTCCGGCCAGCAAATCAAATTGTCCCATTCTCTCGGACAAAATGAAGAGTTTTTCGACTTGCTGGTTATAGCGTCAAGGGCTGCAGATAAAGTGGAGGTGGTACTGGAATGGTATTGTTGCAAAAGCTGGTGATTGAGACGATCTCCACTGGAGTCTAATCCTTCCTCCGGTGGCAATGAACCCAAATGATCACTGCTGCTTGGAAAGAGCAAGTCCAAATTTCCACTGTATTTACATAGAAGCTCGGGGTCACTGTTCAGCAAGTGATGTAAGCTGGCCTCATCATCACCACCACCTGTGCCACCACCATCAATTATTGTGGCGTCTCTCATTTTTCTTTTTGCTGGAAAAACAAACGACTTTTTAAAACCGCTCGTCTTTGTATATAATCCGTCCACTTGATTGCTTAATTGAACTCAATTTTCTTCGCTTGTTTTCCTCATTTTTTTACTTGGGTTGAAAAAACGCTAAAAACCACAAACTTCTTTCTTTTTCTTTCAGTCTGTTTGTTAGTTCCGCTCTATTGTCCGTGTAATACCTTTTCTAAGAGAGGATAGCATAGAAGCTATTACTACTATAACTAAGCCTTGGCCTTAATGCCGTGTGATGCAACAAAAGAATTAGAAACGTTTTCTTGATCATTGTCCTTTTCATGTGGTTCTTATTAAAAGGAACTATTAATGATTATCATTCGTCTCTATTTGTCTCTAGTTTAATAATAATTATCAGCAGTGGTGAGTAAAAGTATTAAAAATTTCATCCGTTTCATAATATAATCCTTGTGACGGAGTGTAATATCTTTCCAATTTTGAAGTGTTTGGCTAAAAATGATCGTTGGGTTTTTGTTTGTTGTTGAAAACAGTATTATCTTCTAGTGCCAAAAGAAACACAGCAAACAAGAAGCTTTTTTTAAAGGGAGCTGGTAATGATTAGCTGGATATATTAAGGTTGATCGAGATATAAAAGCTTTTTGTACACTTTTTGTGTATGAGACAGTGTATAGTGAACACAATAAATACTTTATATAAAGTCATTGTACAGAGAACATCACATGATGACTTCTTTTCATTTCCCACTTTTTCTATTCTTTAGTTACTTTGTTCTTTCAGATTTGGAGCGGAAAAGAGAAGGCAAAAACATAAATTCTTTTTATTCTTCAGTGTTCAAAGAAAGATGAAAAGAAAGGATTCGGGGATGTACTATGGTAGTCCGTGTGAATGTGGTGAAAGGTTCTGTATTTTTGTAGCTTGTTATTAGAGTAGTTCTTTTCACTCCCTTTTTTATTCTTTTTTCTCAATTTACTTTTTCGTTTCGGGTGGCAAGTTGATGACCAGCGGAACCAAAGTTTTATTACAAAGCTTGGCTAATTTTGAGTATTTGATTTCTTAAAAGATAAAAGTTGGGAGATGACGGTTTACTTTTCTTATTCACAACACCAAACAATAAAACATACACTCATCAAGATGCCTGCGTTGAATGTAATGGAAAATGTACATACAATTTTTATGTTTTTGAAATACTGCCTTGTGAGCTTATAGTAATCCGCTTATTTTGCTTATATAGAATATGTTTGTTTTCCGACTTTTTTTTTCAGTGAGTCAGTAAATTGTAGTTTTTTTTAAAAAGTTTACTTTAAGTAGTATGTCAAAATTGCACAATGTTATCAGAAGCAGTTTTAGTATTCTTTATCTTTTTAAATTTAATTAGAAGTGTAGGCTGTACGTTCTGAAGACATGTTGACATGTGCAATACATTACATCATTCGGCGAATAGTTTTTAGTTTTATTCATTAAGAGTTACGTTATGTCATCAATACGAATTCTCTAAAAGTCTTCTGATTTGTCTAAGACAACGTAACCAATTTCCTTTTTAACTTTACGGAAGAATCCAGTGCATCCGTCTATAATTCCTATGTCTGTTGTCTTAATTGAATCTGTGCTTTCTCCTTACTTTTATTATTTCAAATGAACATAAAATGCATTTTTCTAGAGCACTTTGTTTATCTTAAAGGTTTTATATAAGAGCATTGTATGTTGCGTTACTTCAATATTTTTCTCTATTAGCCTTGTTTTATTAATGGGGTAAACAATATATGCATCAACAAGGCGAGGCGGCGAAAAGCAGTGTGGGGGAAAACCGACACCCACAACAAACCACAAAAACCCAAAGCTCGGAGAAAGTATTGAGACGATAGAGAAGACAGAAATCGGAAGAAGATAAAACAACACAAACACAGCTAATCTTACTCCTTTCACTCTGACAGTGATGCAACACAACGAAGCAAGGTTTTGTTGCACAAGAAGAGTCGAATAACCACAAAGAAAACAACTGTACTGTTTATATGGGTAAGTCAATTCAACCCGCAGCTATATATATTTTTCTGCTGTTTTTGTTAGCTATTTACTGCTAACAAAACTAAATTACTGTGGAGAAAGTGGTTTCAGATGTCTTAAAGAGGCAGAAAGCGATCTTCCTCTGCTAAAAAAGTACTAGTAAAATAGTTTCAGTGATGATGGTAGCCTGGTATACAAAGGGAATTTTGATGGTGTGATGACAGTGATGATGTTGTTTTTGTTGCCATTATTGTTCAAGAACAAAAAATCTTTCTGCTGTTTTGGAGGGTGCAGTGTTGGAGAAAGTGATGACGATGATGACGATGAAAATGATTATGGTGCCGCTGGAGATTTTATTGTAATCGGTGCTTCTATGCTGTTGTTCTGGTTTTTTGTTCTTGTACTACTTTCTCGTAGACGTTTCTTTGCCCCAAAAATAACAAACTGTAAACTTGTCAATGTCAAGTCAAAAGTACGTATATGAGAGCTCAACACTCTTCACTAACCAAAACAGTTAATATGCTATGCTAGTATTTTTCCAGATAGCTAGAAAAAAAGATAGAAAGAGTTCCAATTTTTATACTAGCTTGATTCGCTCTTTTTATAAATTTTCTTTGTAAAAAAGGTTTCTATGTTAGATGCTTCTACGCTATTTTTTTGGAAATGTGATGAATACACAAAAGTAAGTAGATGTAGTTTGTTGCTAATGTACTTTCAAAAGAATGCAATGAAACTCTGCTGAACTTTTTCTTTGGCTTATGGTTGATTTATACCGCATCACTTGGTACTTTGGTACTCGGCCCTTGTCCTGCTGGATAAAGGACTGTACTGTATTGGAGTGGAGAAAGTTGTAATGTAATACTTGTAATACTGAGAGATTCCTTATTGTCACAAAAAGGGAACTTGAAAACTGTACATGGGATAACGTTTTGTTGTTGCCACTGGAAAAGTCGGAATATCCTGTTTTCTCACGATTCACGATTAAACAAGCAGCTATGCCGTTGAAATGTATATTGTTGCGTTGCACATGGTTTCTTACCACTATTATTAAGAATATTAGAGGCGTTCCACTTGGAAATTAACTTTTTCCTTTTCTTCTTCTTTCCATACGAATGATGATATTTATTGTAATTGCATTATACTTTGTGCTGGTGGAACATGGGAAACAGGAACACACAGACAGTTTCCAGAACTTGGATATAGATCTGCTTTCTCCTCTTCTTCCACTAATTCAGATGTGTTGTAGTTCAAACACAGTTGAGCTGGAAATGATAAAAAAAGACAAAACCAAATGAGTATCTTTTCAGTAGTCTACAGGGACAAAACTAAACACTGAAGAATACTTCAAGTGCGGCTTCTTGTTGTTAGTTATTTTCTATAATCTCTCTCTCTCTCTCTTGAATGTGAAAACTACATAATTTTCTTCAGCTCTCCGGAAAATAATGCTCATTAAAAGAGCTTCCCCTTCTTCTTTATTATATTTATTACACGTGGAAGTCGTAGTAATATATTTCGTGGGAATACATATGGGAAAGGAAAAGGAGAGAGAAACTATTCTTGAATGGATTAATTGTGACATGGTACCAAAAGTGATATCTTCTTTCATAGCATTTAAGTTGAGAATTGAGAATATTAAGAATTATTATCTCACTTTCTTTTAAATAACTTGAACAGTAAAATTTATCAAAGGCAAGAGATTTTGCGTCATCATGAACTCATGAGACGATCCGAATGAAATTCGTTTACATTTTACCATGTTGAATCAAAAGCCAGCGATACGATGAATTTTTATTCAATATTTTGCAATATACATAGATGATTCTGTAGTACGCTAAACAACATGTTTCCAGAAAGCTAATGGAAGGAAACATATACTTTGTATTGTATCCGTTGTACAGTACAGGATGTTTGGCTAGATGAACTCAACTTGTTCTCCCAAGAGAGATTTTCCAATACTCAGGTCGATCTCCTCATCTATTCCGGTACACATTTCTTTTTTAGACAGATAAAAGCTAAGATGGGCATGATGATGGTGATAGCAGCTCATTCATAATACCTATAATCACATTTAAAAAGTTGACTTCTTACTTTTTTCCTGCTACTGCCGCTAAAAGCCCTTGTGTATAACAAAATTTACTTTCTTGAATGTTAATTCAACCATGAAATATGGCTTTTTCTACAAAAGTGCTTGTGATGGAATCTAATAAATATTCTTTGATTAAATCAAGGTACTTAACTTCACTAAGTAAAAGTAAAGGATGTGTATATGTAAACGTTACAGCACAGAAGAGAATCAATAAGTAAATTAGAAAGCGTAGTTTTGAATGAAAAGTATTTTCGTACTAGTCAAACAAAATTGCTACTTTCTAGGATCACCAATAAATCACACGTACGAAGAAGAAGAAACGAAGACTTCGCTGCGGTGTACCTACATGACTCAAGATATTATCGTTCGTATTTTTAATGCTTTGGGTTAGGAGTGGGAGAAAGGGTGCTGTCGAAGGAGAAATTTATGAATGTCTTTGTACTTTTTGACCTGTATTTTTTGTCACATAAATTTATTCCTAAACTGTCTTCGTCAGTTCTCGTCTTGTTTTAAAATCAGAAAAACATACATGTGCATGTGTAGGTGGAATAAAATATTTACATTGTCTGTCAGAAAGACTTCTAAAAAACCTCAGAAAAAGTAAAAGTACTATACAAATATCAGAAAAAGCTATACAATTTTTTACTCAAAGTTTAAATCCCCACAATCATGGCACAAATAGACAAGTACGTAAAGGATTGTTTTCACAAAATTTTGAAATTAAGTTTATTTATTGTATTTTCAGCATTAAAAAGTCAATTTCGTATGCCATATGCATCGGGTGGTGTAACCTGAAAACTGGTGTTAGCAGTTTCCATCAATGAAATTTCAAATGATTTGTAATACGTAATGATGATTTCAATGAAATATAGGCGCTTGATTTTTTCTCAAAGGCTTCCATAAAGTGTATCAAAGGTACCATAATAAGTACATAGTCGAAATTGGGTCTATGAAACAAATATGGCAACTTCTACCAACTATTACTACAGGGTGCTTCCTGTAGTCGTTGTCACCTGCCATTTTCTCCCCATCTTGTCCTTTTTTCTTACAATTTGTAATCATGCATGGCATTTAACAGTGCAGTGGATGGGTAGTTCGTTCTTTCGAGTACTGTACAAAGCTTGAGTGCTTTTTACTGTTTATCTGTGTTATAGTTTACTTGAAATCCCTGCATAAATATCTCATAATTTCCCTAAAATAGGTTTAGTCAGCTAGAATCGGGTACTTGTATTGTTCACAGAAACATGTAAAATGATTTTTTCCTAGTCTAATATTTACTTCGTCATCGTTGTCTCAAAACAGAATGAAGATTTACTGTGTTGCTGGGCTTGTATTATAAGATGTTATACTATACTAATGTTTTGTAACATTACAATTTATGTCAAATGTAAATTTTCTGGATGCCAAATGTGTTTTAAAGTAAAAAGATTACCTTTTGTACTTACGCAGCACACATAAACTTTACGTTTTGCTCTTGTTCACTAAAGTCTTGTGGGATGAGGAAAGACAGACATGAACTATCACTGTGCTATGACGCATCATAAGTTTTTATATTCATAAGCCTAAAATTGGCGTATGAGCCCCTTGAGTATGCATGTTATTTTAACGACCTTCTACATGACAAAAATGAAAAAACGGATTGTGTTTCCCAATTTATATACATAACACATTCCAGCTGGAAAAATATGAGGTGCTGTAAATGCATAATATCACCAGTCGAGTCTTCAGTCGTCGCTTCATTTCTTTCATCCAATCAAATCATCTTAACTGACGCCAACATGCCAACTACGCAATGGTGCTGAAGAGAGATTTTTTATGAAAATATGAAGGTAGCTCTGAAGTTAAGAGAATTTAGGAAACAGGATATTTTGACTTTTAAACGCGTCACGTATGCCTTGTCTGTCGGTAGTGTTGTCTAGATGAGTATGCTTGACTGCCTCGCTTACAAACTACAATCAGATCATGAGTTCAAGCAAGCAAAGAAATGAATCCACAGGTTCTTCTTTCTGACTTAGTTGCTTCTGCCGGAAATTCTTCTTTGTAAACTTGGTTCTCTTTTCTCTGTGTATGCATGGTGTGGTGGTACAAGGCACAAGGATGGATAAAGATAAAGCACACTACAAAGAAAAAGGGTTTATGCTGGAGGCTATCAGCATTTTGGTGAAATAAGAGAAAACTGGAGAAACTGACAAAAAGTAGGTTTTATTTGTATTATCCATAATATGTATGCTTTCTGTTTTGAAAGTGCGTATGAATGGGAGAATAATAAAAAGGAAGTGTGCTAGATATAAAAAAGTGGGTAATATTGTGACGTGATCCTACTACCATATTTTTTTGAAGGATATGAAATGATAGAAATATTATACGTAGGTATTGGTGTAATATGAAATGATGCTGATGGGATGATAAAATCCAATAATACTTTTGTTCAGTTTTTTGGTAAAAGTACAATGGAAAAATGAGATCTTACGTATTAAGGTTGAAAGTATTGTGCCTAATGTGCCAGATGGCAAGTTCGGATAGAATCAAGTAAAAAGGAGAAGAAAATGAAATTAGAGAAAAGCTTGTGTGATGTTGTGAGATTTTATTGTAAGACGTGAGCTAGCTGGGCCAGGGGAAAAGGGAATTTTCTTAGGAAAGAATAATAATAAGGGACGACGGCCGTTCTTTCATTGTATTTTTAGTAGCTCTGCTTGCTAAACTGATGAAATTGAATGAATTGGATGGGAATGGGGCATTGAACTAAATATGTCCATAGTTCGTATTTAGAAGACATGTAAGTTGAAAATTAGAGATGAGAAAATGAATTATGGAGGAGAAATAGGAAGCCGTTGGGGTGTCTTCGATTGGTTGCTTGCTTGACAGGTGTATACCGTATACCAAAATATAATATCGTCACCTACTCAATCGATCATTCATTTCGATTTGTAATAATAGGCTGATATAATGATTCCCTTTCCATAATGGCTATACAGGCTGGGTTTATCTAATGTAATGGAAAGGTAACAAATCCTAACTATCTATCATACATCTGTACTACAGATTTTGTAGGAATGACTGAAGATGAAAAGCCGATGCAAACGTGCAAATGACATGATATTCTGAAAGTAATTTATTTTAATTTATTCAGTCCCTTCACCTTCATTACTATACTATTATAGCCATGCACAAATTACTAACTACATACACGTCACACTCACGTGTGTGTGTATGCCATAGCGCAGAGGTGTGCTCAGTGCTCATCATAAGTTCTTAAGTACATATGTACATGTAGCGTTTCTTCAACACATTGATCAAATAATTTTAAGCACATTTCATGATATTTGTTCCATTGATGATTGATTGATATCATCCCAAACGCAATCCTAATATCAACCCAGCATCTAGTATTCATTCTAAAAAATGAACAGACTGACTAAAATAGCTAAACTAAACCACGACGACTAACAACTAACTGCCGAAGTTGTGCAAGCTGAAAAGGTAAAAATGTATAACAAAGTGACGCCTAGTACCTTTACTTTGTTCAACTTCAACAACAGGGCAGGGGCTACCTAAGACTTCTTTTTATCTCCTCACAGTCACTCTGCCTAGTCTGCTAAAAAGAGAGGGACGGATCTAGTCTGGTCCACTGTCCACTAAATCAGGCCAAAAGCCAAGTCTAGCCTCTTCTTGTGAATCTAGAGATAAACAGATACGTGCTTTTTGTTGTTGTTTATGTGCATGCACATGCACACTTGTACACATGCATACAATGTATGAACACACATGTAGTACGTAGTAAGGTAAGGGATCATACACACTACACACTTCACGTTGTGTTTAGTTTTGTGGTTGCTAAAGCGTGCAGAATATCTTACTCAATTCAACTAACAAAAGTGCATATGGTTTTTACTTTCGTACGAAGAAAAATTTGTAATACATATTTATAATATCCATTTTGAATGCCTTTATTGATGGACGTTACCTGCCTTTTGTTTTGTCCAGTTCTCGTGTAGTATTTTTTTTCTACCTAAAGTAAAACGTACAACAACTCAACAACCTGAGTAAGTGCATGTAACTTTTTTCTTCGATTTTTACCGTGCTCAATGCAATGGAATAAGCATTTTTTGAGCCCAGTTTCACTTACAAACTACGGTTTCAGTAGCAAAGCGGAAAGTATCTACTCCACTCCTAATTAGTAATTGTGGAATAGGTTTTGTAACAATTAAGTGTTAGTTAAATAATAAAAAATCCAGGTAGGTATTTTACTTAAAGTCAGTATTTTTGAAAATATTAAGTGGTCTCAGTTTTTTCAGGTGATAGTGATTCGATTGTTGTTGTTTTTTGTTTGATTGTTATCAACAGGTGGTAGACACGAGGTCACCAGCGACATTTTCTCATTGGACTTGTACTG
>JAQFXM010007026.1:0-12439 GCA_034693345.1 Entomobrya multifasciata | reverse complement strand
GAAAAATTTCCCGAAACCAAGTGCTTTGTTTGCTTCCTCACGTTTCACTCTTCTTTTATGAAACGTAGACATGTCAGGTTTTGCAAGAAGAAATATGGAGTAGTCCAACCAACACCAACCAAAACACCATCCACTCTACCGCTTTCAAAATACCAACTTCGGAAACAGCAAGGAAAGGTCATTCATAACAAACTAACCACCCGGCTTGCTCAAAGAATTTTTGCTCGGTTGCAGTTTGACTTGTTGAAAAGTGTTCTCAAGTCATGGGTTGAAAAGGTCGGCAGCGATGCGTACTGGAACGAGATGGCCAGAGAATTTCGTGTTCAACCCTACCTCCTTAAGAAATGGCTCATAACCTTTACCAAAGCTGAACAGGAGGACGAGAGTTCTACATTCTCAATGAATAGAGAACATATTATGAGTAATTTATTTATTTTTATTTTAATGATGTATAGTTGGTAGATTTTTATGCATTTGACTTTTTGGTTGTTACAGAAAAATTGCCACATGCTGCTAAAGAGGCTGAACCAGAAATATCGATTCTAATTGACTGTGAGTTTCCTTTAAACAGTATCGCTATGCATTGAATTCTTACATATTATGAAGTATTAAAAGCATTATTGGTTTTGTTGTTTAGGGGAAAAGGAAACTTCAAGTAACCAAGTTGTCACAATCGACCTAACTGGTACGACCATACTAATAAAAAAGGTTTTGCTTGTTTGTAATGTTAATTTCATAAATTTATAATTTTGGTTTCAGGACCACCAGAAAATGTTGGCAGCGACGAACTTACTCCTGAAGGTGAAAGCAGTACTCATGTTTTTTACAAAATTAATTTTTTTATCCAACATAAAGTCAACATTATTGGGATCCTTGTGTATTTTTTATGACAGAAATTACGAAGGCCAAGTCCTCTGGAGTTTTCTATCGAAAATGCACAACTTGCGACTGGGTCTGTACTTCATTAGAGGAATATTATCGGCACAACCATAAGACAGCATCAAGCTACTTCAACCGCAAACACACATCTAGAGAAAATGCCAACAAACCACGGGCATTAAAAGGGAGGAGGAAAGGTACTTTTACAATTAACTGTATTCTTAATTCAACGACAATACTTAATTGTTTTACTACATTTGGTTTTGTGGAACATAGAATGGACAACTGAGAAAGAAAAGGAACCTGGCAAGTATGATGACCTGACACCATGGATGTTTGAAGATAAAGTTCCAAAGCATCCATGTGGGATTTGTGGGAAACCCTTCCACGGAAGGTTCATGAAGCACGCACACCAGAGAAGATGCAGGAAGATGCTGGAAACTCCTCATATCGTTGAGGACATGGATGTCGAGGACGGCGGGATATATACTGAGGTAGAAGATAACCGGATGGAAACTGAGAAAGAGGATAACCGGATGGAAACAGAGGAAGAGGATAACCGGATGGAAACAGATGATGAGGTTTCTTCGGCAGCTCCCACACGGCCACGTTTAGTGCTGGTTATTCCCGACTAAGGCTTTACTAAACATTTAGATATGTGTTTGGAAAAAAAAATCTAATGTGTAGGAAATGATTTGTTTGTGAAATTATACGAGAGATCATGAAGAATGTAATGGAGTTTTGGTTGAAGAAATTCAATGAATTAAAATCAAAATAAAAAATTGTAATCGGTAAGAGCAAAATAAACCTTGTAAATAATCATCCATGAACCAAAACACTGACTATATTTTGTGCGATTATACGTTAATTTTCGCATGCATTGCTTTTTTACAACCACTGTCATTTTTTCTTATGTGAATATTGAAATCACAAAATTTAAAGTACGTATCATTTCATAGTTATATCATATTCCTTATACAATGAAAAGCACCATCCATTAATTGCGACCAAGAATGAAAAATTTTAGGTCACACAAAAAACACATGAATTTGTCTACAATTAGAAGAATTTTTATTTTGGTTTGATATCTCATTACAGATTTTTGTTGTATTGCATTTTACAATTTAATTAATTCAATTTGAAGTATGTTATAGTAACACTGATTTCTTACATAGTTATTCAATACTGTAGACATACATTGAGGATATTATCGAAGGGGAATGCAAGTGTTTTAATCGCTAAAACGCCAATTCATAGAGAATTTTTTTCTTTAACTACATAAATATTATATCTTGAATGTATATGTTACATATAATTTTCCTAAAACTACGTTTCTAAAATAAAGCATAAATTATATTTAGCACACTAAAGTGTATCCTTTTGGTTTTTTACTTAAATTAACTTTTTAGCTAACTGAATCAAGTTATTGGATTTTTAAAACTAATTAGTTTCACATAACAACGCCACACTCGGTAATTGATACTTTGATTTATGAGCAATACATACATGCACAACTGATTATTTTTTATGCTCTCCTAAAAATTGATCGTATACAGGGTTATTCATAACTTTTTACAATAAGAATATTTACATATCAACATTGAATCAAAAATTATCCATACACCATTAATTAATTAATACAAGTTGTCACATATCAGATATAATAAATATTTTCATACATAAAATCATAAAACATTTTTGGAGATATATTAATAATGTGTATTTCTAGGATTTTAAATTTACTTAATGCAATATGCACAGAAGCCCCTTGGCGTGTAAATTTTAGTTGCATTTTTACATGGTCACTTTTCACGTAATCAAAACATGTACAGTTTGTCTATATATGCGTAAAGTTTAATTTTTACAATAGGGGTCTTCATAATATGTATGTTATCTCAAAATGGTACATCAACTTAAAATGGCTCACCTCAAACAAGCAAACATGAAAGATTGTAATAATGATTGATTGCTCTTGAATTGTAAATATACAGAATATTTTGAGTTTTTGGTATGTTTTAGTAATCCGTTCAATTGCTAAAAGTATGTAAATGTAAATAGATTAATTTTTATTACAGTAACACAAAAAATTAAAACTACTATGCGTATACTAGCCCTATAAATATACAGTGCTTTTACTATTCCAAATACTTCGTTTTTTTAAAAATTAAGAACATGTACTATACTTTATTTTAGATTTGAATTACTTGCGATAAAGTAACCAAGAATGATTCTGAATGGAATGTAATCTAGATTAGCTTTTGTAAATTGTACCATTCGCTATTATTAAGATTTCTTCGATATGTTATACAGTTACAATTTTAATATACTAATTAACCTAAAAAAAATTACACAAATTTTCAATATAAGTACTCACTTAATTGTAGTGTACACTACATGAGCTACCATTTTCTTATGCTCGAGAAGTTTTGGCTGTAGTTTGCAAGAAAATTAGGCATATTCCAAAACCATACTAGAACTAGAATTAAATAAAAATGTAAACGATGTACAGGTAACCGAATCTAAAATATGGAGTATCGTAAACCACCAGTAATTTTAGGTAAATAAAATTGTCTGTAAATGTTTGCTACTTGGCATTTCTTTATGAAGCCGTAGAGTACCAATTGGTGTTTTTCAAATCTCCATATGGAGTTGGTTTGCCAGGATGATACAAGTGGAAACCGGTGTGGGATGGGGGGTAAAACTGAGATTGTGAGTGATCAGTCAAAGGATTGCCGTATTGAGATTCCAAGGCGGAATGAGGATGGTATCCATACACTTGAGGTTTCAAAGGTAACGGTTGTGCAGGCCCATCGAGATATGATTGAGGTGGTCTAAATGATGTGTTTGTGGAACTTATGGTTGATGATGAGTCCCCGTAACCGTTTCCAGGATCAACAGAGTATGATGGTTTGTCTCTGGGAGATACGGAAGCTGGTGGAGTCATTGCTGTTTGATAATCATAGGAAGATACACTGGAATAGGGGACAAGAGAGGGAAAGTCGCCAGCAGAGGCAGATTTCTGGTGGGAACTTAGCATAAACTGGGATTCACTTCCAAATGTATCCGAGCCTGGAGGAGTCGGTAGAGCGCTTTGTACAGTGCTCATGTCAGGATAATAGGATCCTCCGCCTCGAGCTGAAACCACTGCTGCGGCTGCTGCAGCCTGCAAATAGTTTATTAATAAAATGAATATAAAAAAAATAATAATGATAACATTATGCGAAATGCATGGAGGTTTAATTTTTAAATACCTGTACGTTGGCCCGAATAACGCTTTCTCTGGATAAGTGACGTAACATTGCTGTTATAGGGAACGCTCCAATGGATGATCCAATCGATGATCCTACCCTTGACACGGTGGGTTGACGTAACAAATTATCTGCAGAAAAATCTAGCCCGGAAGTGACAACTTGATCACCATCTCGTCCTGGAAGATGTTTAGACATTACATGTTCCAAATCTTTCACGGATGAACCACCCTGTTATAAATTATGAAAAACAAAATTTTAAAATGTGCTAAAAATTTGGAAATTATAAAAAGTTTGCATGCATCAACCGTAAATTGATACTTACAGATGCATCCCACGCTTGACTATGACTTGCTCCAGTTTTTCTCCACCTTGCTGTTTCAACGGAATTATCAGGGTCGCTACTATTATTTGTATGCGGGCTAGCATGTCCTGAAGTTACATTAATCCCTTGACCTTGCCCAGAGGAGGAAGCTGTAGCAGAGTTTACTGAATTGGAAACTGGAGTTCCCATCATATCATTTTGTACAATTATTTGCCGTTTATTGGCACATGGTGAGGAATGTGAATTGGGCGAATGACTGCCATGCCCTCGAGAACTTGTCGACGAATTCCCAGCTTCCATGTGAAGTGTGGCTGCAGCAGAAATGCTATCATCAAGAGTTGCCGTCACCACTGCTTTTGCACTAGCTCGATCAATTTTCCTCTTCCTTCCATTAGATTTCCCGGAAACGACTGATGACACTGGAGGGACTACTGGTGGAGGAGGAATCATTGGTTCCGAGTCCAAAGATCGAACTGACTGAGGAGTTCTCGGATGGTCTGAGGTGGATGTCGATATCGGGGTTAATGGCTGAGAGTCCGGAAGCACCTGGTAACAGAATAACCAGAAAAGAATACATCCGCGTTAGTAACGAACAGTTTCAGAATACAAACTACCCACGTAGTGTGGTAGTAGCACCATCATATTACATGCATTATACGCATTCTTCCCTATAGACAACGTGACCATTGTTCCATGAAACTTTCCCCTGATAAAAATACTTGAATTTCTTAAAAAAATATAAAATGCACTTTGGGCAAAGGTGTGCATTTACACATGGTGTCACGAAAAATGGAGCTAGTATGGCTATATATTGTGTTGAAATTGACCAGGAATAAAAATATTGATAGTTTGTTAGATTTTGGTAAAAACGGTAAGTGTTCCATTTACACAGACATCACATTACGTGTTTTGCTACATTCCTCTATTTTTTCCTCCTGTTCAAAAAAATGTAATAAGGTGGGCTTGTGCCTGTGTGTGTGTCTGCTTGTAAGAATCCATGTGTATGTGGTTCACGTATTTTATTACACGCCTTGTGACACGTACTTAATGAAATTTCGGGTCACGATTCAACCTCATCCTATGAGTTAGTTCAGCAGAAGAAGAGGTGGGCAAAAAAAGTTGTACGCAAAGAGGAAGAAATAACAAACACATTCCTTTATGCTACAATAAAACGTATATTTGTTGCGTTTTCCAGTTTTAAAGCTATTTCTTTGGCCAGGAATAAAAATAACAATGATTTTGATAAAGTCTTGGGAGAACTGCAAATGTTGGAAAATATATAACTTTCACTAACTCTATTGATGATAATTGATTGGGATTTTATGATGCATTGCGATTATTATTGCACCAAGTCAATAAATACCTACCCACCTAACCCATTGCATGCCACAAATGCGCAACAATCTGTATGAAAACTTTTAATTGCAGTAGCGCTTTGGTAATTTACAGCACCATGTAAAATTCGTCATTATTTACTGCTTACCGTGTTGGCTTCGTCAGAAAGTCGATTGGAAGTAGATCTTTGGTGTACGAGACCAGCATTTGGAGCTCTCCTTTCACGACCAGCGCAACTATCTCTTATATCAGGTGACCTGTCTGACCCTGCTCCTGATCGTGCTCCAGGGGATTTAGATGAATCATGATGATGTGGCCCACCCATGCCATCTCTGCTTGGCCCATTTCCATCTGCGAAAAAAAATTCAATACGGGACATTTATTACATTGCACTTTCACTTTAACCCAAAGAAATGCATTGTACGAGCAAGTGATTGCGGTATTATTCGTTTACTTTTTTGTACTCCATCTTTCTTTGAAGATTTTTTACCTGATGAATCTTGATCTGGTGACTTTCTATCATTATCTTCCAATACTTCACGTTTAACAGTTGGAATAATATCTTGTTCCAGTTGGCAGCAGTCCATTACGACATGAGTTAATTCTTTCGCACTGTAATTCATATCAATTTCATTAAATATCTGCAAACCTAACCCAACTTTTTTTTTGAAAGTAAGAACCAAATCTTACCTCATGATGTAATTGACACATATGATACTCTGTTCATCAGAATTCTTGGTATTGCACACAACCGTGGCACAAGTTTGCAACCAGGTATAACCTCCATTCTTGTTCATTAAACGGTAATACTGACTCATGACTTGTCCTTTGCCCAACACTAAAAATCAGAACAAAAGGAGGAATACATTACATAAATGAATTAATCAAAAATAATAGTTTATTCAGCATGCAAATATCGACACCCCTTTGATTCATGGCGTGAAAAACAATAGATATAATTTTAATTGGCTTCAATTTTAATTGACTGCTTATAAGTGCAAGATGTAATTATAATGATTGTTTGCCGTATTTGCGCATATTTTTTATAGAGATATATTTTTCATAGAATTTAAAATTAAATCAAAAAGGGTGCGAAGTGATTTTCTTACAAATTATATGATACATACTTTGCGCATCTCAATAGGAATTTTTACTATTAAGTAAGTACAAATAATCGACATGATCATTAATTTTAGAAACATTGTGTAGGTACATTGGTATTCCAAACATTACTCTGAAATGCGTAGGTACCTAACCCTAGTAATACGGATCAAGTCGAACTGGTTATAATTACACTAAATGATCATCGACGTGGTATGCTACTCTATCATATGAGTTGCGCGCAAGGAAAAAGTGAGAAACATTAATTTATTTCAAGGAAACAATGTTAGAATTTTCATTATATTTTGCTTACAATCAACATGGCATTTTCTCAGCTTGCTCACGTCCTCGGCATGACAGATTGCATACAAATTTCTTCCCGTCAGCTCCTCGGGTGTGTACTCCAGTAATTCAGCAACTCTGAAAAAAATTATGAAAAATGAATTTATAATAACAATAAACGTCCAAATGACATAGCATGTGTTAAACACTTCATTATCGTTATGATTGTTTTGAGTAGTTAAAATGGATTGATGATTATTGGGAAGTAATGATAATAAGGTCATTTACAGAATAAAAAAATACTAGTTATGGTAAAAACTTATCGATCTTTTTGACAGGATATGGGATTTTTGACTTATACTAACTTAAAACAGCAGGAGAGCAATGTTGCCATTAAGCTAAACAAGTTAATGAATTACAATCGGTAACAAGCATTGTGTCATTGAAAGTTGAATGTTCGGATAGTGTGAAATTGGTTAAGGATATGAATGGATATAAAATGTACAAACAACCGAAATCGTTTTTAAATTAAAGAGTCATGACCAACGACAAACGAATGCTGCAATTTTTTCCAGAAATACTTCGTTTAAAATAAAAATTACTGGGGACGAAATAATAATACTTGACAAGATAACATGTTGTGTACATGCATACAACAACTACAACATTCTCCTGCCTTGCCTTCTGCGAAAAGTTGTTGAGACCACAAGTAGTAATTACTAATTACTCATCGGATTATTGTTATGTATATATAATAACCTGAATCATCACCACTGTATTCGATGAATTGATTTTCACTAGCTATAAAGCTTGTCGGAAAAAAGAAAACCAGATTTTTGCTACAGAAAATAGCCAGTTTTTTTTCCTGTGATAACTCCCGTCGCCTATCATAACTAGATGATGACGGTAAGGGTTAACTTGATTCTCACCTTGTTGAATTTAAGTACATACTCTTGTAATATACTCGAGTACATACTCGAAAATTGATATGATAGATTTTACCACAAAAAATCATACACTTATTTTCTTGATCGTAGCCAGAAAAAAAACCGATGAAAATGATAATTTTCTCTTTAGGCAGATTCCGCGTGGATCATCATCATCAACATTGTTAAGTAGACGGGCTGTCATATCCTATCAGATTTACCATTAAAGCTCTCACTATAATGATAATCATGCCTCTCTGTGTTTTCCCTTTTCTGACTGCTGTAGGATGACCAAGGAGGAACCATTAAGTACCTACCTATACCTACTTGCTACATAGACAAGTTGCATTTAAATTATGTATCTGATTTGTGATCAGCATCACCAGACCGTAAACTTTTTGTTATTTTTCGCCGAGTATTCATCTTGCCTTCAGACAACACAACGCCGACGTACTACTGACTGATCATCGTCATCATTTCCCTTAACAATCAGCATCTTCCTCTCTTTTGTGCTTGCTGAGCTGATGATGGTGAGTGAATCAAATATTATTAAGATAATTGGGCTACACGATGATAATGATGATTATAATACGTCCTTTGCAATTTCAGTGTTTCCACCAAAAGTAGTAATTGACGTTTCCACACTATCCACTGCTGTGTGATTTCTCATTATTAAATTTATGCATATTAATTCAAGATTTACAAAAGTGATAAGATATTGAAAGGCAAAACTGGATTGTAATTTTTATTTTGAAGTGGCTAGCTGGAAAATAACATTCATAAAACATAATCGAGTAGCTGTGGTTGTATTATTGTTTGGTGTTGTTTTGTTATTGTCGGTGGTTAGAGCCTTATACTTACACTTTTTATAAAAATGTTGCGCCACACAGTGCCTCTGGCATTATGCATGTTTTTAAGTACACGTGATCATCAATTGTCAATTTGTAAAGTTCATGTAACATGTATTTTTTCTCTTACCTTGGCTCACAATGAACGATTCTGAAATCAAAGGTGAGCCTTGTGACGAACATGTCTGTTTCCAGCCGAATTTCGTGAACTGATGGTGGTGGAAGAGCGATAGCCAGCGCCACCATTCCCAATAGTGATGGGGGTGCTTTGCGAGTATGTGAGAAGGAATACTGCGGTCTTAATTTGCATAATACTAGGACCACCTGAAATTAAAGAAACAAAAATAGCCAACTTTTAAATTAAAGGGTTCATTCGATACAACAAGCTATAAATACCATGCTTGGTGCACTCGCTGCATGCTGTAGTTTGCATCTGTCGTTTGTTTCTAGTCAAGTAGTACGTTTCAATAAACACAGTTGACTACATAGTTAGAAAACACGGCAATTTAATTTCCTCTAAATAGTCCCAAGGGAGACTGCGACCGTCGTTCTTCTGCACTGCCATGATTTCTTGCTTTTTGTTTTACAGATTTGTATTAGCTTTCCTTTCTTTACGTGTGTTTCGCTGTATGTTGCTTTTCTAGTTTCATTTTGAACATTTTCCCATAAACTATGCATATCTCTCGATTAGACTTTGTTTTCTGTGAAATATTTATTGTTTCGAGTTGTTACACTCTACACACTTTGGAGTGGAATTGCAGGGAAGATAATGGGTAGTTGCATACAAAGCAGTATTATAATTCATCCCATCCCATTCATAAACTTCCTGCTAAACTGATAAAGTTGGACTTGAACTAGTTTAATTCAATTTACATATATTTTATGGGAGTGGTAGCGTTGTTCTCTTGCTGTACACATATTTATGCATGTTACGTTGATGATACAGAGAGTTGCATATCTGGGTTTATTACTGCTGTATAATTTGTTTCATGCGGTCCAGCAAGAACCACATGGATTATCTAACAAACAACCCCCATAAAAACCAGAAGGTACAATAATTACTTGTTAGATTACACAGACAGTAAAAGCTCTGCAGAAACGCTACAAATTTGCAATATAATCTTTTCAAGATAAACATTATGAATTGCTTTGTACTCTTCTGGTGTAATTTCTTTACTGATGCTAGAATAATAATAACTCACCCTATATCCAGATGATTTAAAATGACATCCCCGTTTTGTTAGCGTTGACTTCATTCGAATGCAGAACGCCCTTTCGAGGCCTTTGTATCCTGAGTTGCTGGTTACCGACATCACTGACGCGACTGGAAAAATTAAGAACAAATCCAAAATTAAATTGCAATTAAGCTCCATTACATGTATGTACATCGTGTAGGACTTTTTTCGGGGAAATTGGTGCATCACGAAATTATTTTTACACCAAACATGTTCTTCTTTTCAAACTAAAATTAGCATATATTTATATATATTCAGTTAAAGAGAATAAGATTATGCTCACACGAAGGGAATGGATGTGTGGGTGGAGGAAGAAATATTGATGGAAATCAAATTGCCATTTTTTATATGAGCTTCCACCCTCTCTACTAAAGTTACACTTTATGCCGCTTGATAAACTTGATCGGTATTTGATCTTCCCCTTTGATTTTGACAAGATCTCTTGGCTTTAAAACAAGAAGAGGAAGTACAATAATAATGCCAAGAATAAGGAAATTACGTTTTACGTGAGTGAGAATACAGGGTATATAGTTACCTACTTGCAATAACAAATCTACAAAGATTAGGTAAAGCTTTAAAAAATTGGAATACATATTTTGTACCACATGCAATGCAGCAAGCAAGTTGGTCCTCTCGCTCGTCTTCTTGATAAGAATATTGATTAGATTAAATGAAGTAACCGTGTACCGAGTACTGACTTTTTGAGCATAATTTTGATAAGACATTTGAATTGCCAAGTGGATCTCTGAAATGCATAGATCGTTATGTACCTTTCCTGTATAAAGTACGACGATACAAAACGTAATTTTCTTATCGGATCCCTCAAAACACTACTAGTTTGTGCCGAAGGTGATCCTGTAAAGGTAAAATTATAGGCGTGTGAACTCAATCCGATAAGACATTATGATTATTATGCTCATGTTATTTCAAAAGAGAAGAGTGTCCTGCCGCCGATGACTTTTGGCATATAGCGTCTCATATGAAAGTATGGTGCATCTTACGCTCAAGGCTCAACACTTGACTCCCTTCTTCACTATGTATATAATATTATGCCAACAAATAACTTTCCTGTCTTTGTGTGATAAGTAAAAGAAAACAGACTACTCGACTACTGCATATCATCCAGAGTTCTGCTGTATCAAAGCAGCACAAGATTTCCTCAGAGACTTTTTACGTGTAAAAGTCACGTCTCAGGGTCTCCTCTCTCTCCAAGAGATTCGCCATCAATTCCGTAGCCTCTGACACGGATCACCAATTTCCTTTTGCAGGGTAAGATGTCTGTCTAAACTACTAGCGGAATATACCATGCATGTAGATTGTATATGAGATGTACAAAAAAAGGAAGGAAAAAAAATCTCCAGGAAAAAAATTCCGGGGAATCAGAAACAACAGGAAAGAATAAGGAACACGAATGCTTGGCTGATGTTCCAAGCAGCAAGCGAAATTCAGGAAGGAATGTGTTTTTAAGAAAAAAGGTGGATGATGTTAGTGGATATTGCAGCAGCACATCTCTTCTTTCCTTTTCTCCCAAGCTGATTTCGCATTGTTCACACGTACTAAAACATGAGATATGAGGCTCGTCTCAAGATAATTCGAATCACGAAAAATGACACTTTCCCCGTTTTACTTGCCATCCCTTCTTCGTACATCTTACTCCAGAGGAGAAACACGGGAAAAGTAGTAGAGAGAATGTAGTTAGAGGGTAGAGGGAGTGAGAAGTAAAGAACATGGAATTCAGTAAAGAAAGGAAAAGCATCTTATAGTACATGTACACATATAAGCTATTTATCTACTTTCCGTTGTTTTTGGTTATGCTGGTTTCCTGCATCGAAGAAAACGCCACATGAAAAATGCAATATAACCTATCATCTTCAGCTGTTAGCTTATATAAAAATGAGCTCTCTCTGACTCTGGTTGCCTTCTTGTTTTCATCGAGGCTTATCATAATATTGCGACAAAAAATGTTGGTGGTGAGAAGTAATGTCCATCATGTAATATTTCTTTATTTTCTCTTATTCTTCTCTAGAGAAAATAAGGTCGGGTAAATGATATAAGGGCAAAATTGGAATAAATTTCATTGGCCTTGCTTCGAAAATTACTAGATTTATATTTCTCTCTTACCATCGGGATTATTGGTGGCTGAACTGGATGAGTTATCCTCTGACCCAGCAGGCGAAGGAACATTAGCACCAGGACCATGTGCCAAACCAAGCCCTAATTGTTCCGCTAGTTCAGCATGATCTTGTTGATGAATATAATC
>JAQFXM010007025.1:0-12439 GCA_034693345.1 Entomobrya multifasciata | reverse complement strand
AGTTGTCCGCATGGCAGTTATCCGTATGGCAGTTATCCAAGGTGGCAGTTGTCCATTGCGGCAGTTGTCCGGACACGTATACAGTACACACAACAATTTTAATGATTATAATGACTACAGCTATGACAAGGCATGACGATCAGGATCATCATCCTTCCTGATAAAGTTTCTGGCACTTGGCACTACTACACCATCGCTATTTTCTGCAACTTGTGCTGATTTTGTAAGGATCAAGTGGTGATGGTGATGATGATGTGCTGAGTAGAATGCAAGTGATCTGGATTTCACGGTTGATGAAGATTAAAAATAATAAAAAGCGTTCGGTACTTCTGTTCTGAGCTACTCGAACCTGCAGCCAAAAAAGTAAAACAGACAGAATCAAAATGCATATAGGTAAGTACATGTTGAACTACAAGAGAATATGCGGAAGAAGAAAAATTTCACTGACTAAGTCAATTCAACTACAAAAAAGAGAAAGTGGGACAGGGAATAGAAAATGCAGGGCGCATATTGCATTTAATGACATCCTTTATTTTTCTCCTTCCGTCCGGAAAATAGTTTGAAAATGAAAGGAAGCTGGGGAAGCTTCCCGTAATAATAATAATCGGTGAGTATATGAGAATAGTAACCCATATGAAGTGAAGGTAGTTTTCTCTGCTAAAAACGGCTGCAATTTATAGCACACTACAACAGTTTTAATATACAAAAAGGGCAAACATGCTTAAAACGTGTGGCTTATATTGCTCCTTGTCACTATTTTTTTTGCTTGCAAAATAATGAAAGTGAAAATCATGAGAATATTGACTTTACTATGTTTCTTGTAAATTGAAAGTCTTTAGAGTTTTAAAGCTTGAGTGAGTTTTTAGTTAATAAACTAGCTCGCAAATTTTTCTCCGTTGGTGTGAACTATGAAGCAAGTAGCATTGTAAAAATATGTGTGGATATTGCTTAAAAAATAATAGCAGTAGCAATAGTAAGCCAGCAAGTAAACAAGCTTGGTAAAATATCGGAGAAAAATTGGGAAAAGTGTAGCATGCAAACCAATAATCATAGTTTGTAGGGAAGAGGATGTTTCTGGTGTGTAGCTGGTAGTTGTGGTGTATGCAACATGACGATAAACAAAGTAATCGAGAAAGTTGGAATTTCACTGTGTAGAGGTTAACACCGTAAATTTTGGCGGATTAAACATAAGAATGAACATAAAGAAATTATTATGGAGAGAAGAGAAATTATGTCATAAATTTTCTCGTAAAATGCACACTTTTAAACTCAAACAGCAAGTCAGCATAGCAGTACAACAAGTCATTTTCGCTGGCAATATTTCAATCCTTTTTTGATATGCTGTTAAGTATGAGATAATTTTTTGAAAACGTATGATTATTTAATAACTTTGTGTAGCAATAAACAACACAGTAGTAGTAGTCAACAAAAGAGAAGAGAAAAAATACGAAAAAGAAATATTCATGTGGATATTTTATTCGGTAAATTGCATTGGTATATATTTATTGTGAAATGTTTTATTGGAATGCAGAAGGCAGAAGATTGTAGGCAGGTGCCAATTAACAGGTAGGCACGTAGTTTGTGCTCATGACATATGGAAAATTAAAGTCAGGTTATAATTGAGTAATGTGAAATGTGCATACAAATAAAACAAAGCAAGGGAAAAAAACACCACCAAAGGCAAAATCAATATTCAGGTCACTCGACTAGTAAAAAATGGAAATAAAATCGACTTTTGCTGTTGGTAAACTAGTAACTGGCAAGAGAAGTTGCAATCACTACAGTAAAATCGAAAAATATGGTTTGAAAGGCATGAAAGTGAAAGGATTTATAAACATGTATGTAACCTAAACAAGTTTATATGCATGAAAGGAAGGAAGATAAAAAATTGAACATGTTTCATTTTTCTATCCAATTGTTTCAGGTAAACTTATTAATTGCATGACTCAGTTAAAAGTCATGAGAAAAGCTGATAAGGGAACATACGCGTGGAAAAGTAGATTGCTTTATGGTGAAAAGTTGGTCTGGTAATTTTACAATTTACTGACAATAAACAGGCTATACCATTTAACCAATAAAACGAATAACAATTATCGTCATCTTCGCCCGCCATCGCTGGCGATCATGATCGTTATGATGATCACCATCAAAATACATATTTTTTTAGATTACATGCCACCCTGAAGAAATATTTGTTGGAGAATTGGTTATGTGGGTGCTTTGCTTTATAAGTTTCTTTTCATTCATTGCTACATCATATACATGCATGAAATTCAGAAAGGAAATTTGTTTGATATAGAAATAATATGTATCGTGCATTCCAGCATTTAATCTTGTTTTCCGTGTCCGTCGTCTCGACACTAGCTTGCTTGTTTGTAAGGTTCAAATATTGGCTTATGGCATGACTCAAAAAGCAAAGAGAAACGAAGAATGAACTTGTTTTTAGTTTATTTCGATACCTACCATGAATACTTCCCCTTTCAAAAGTAAATGCAGAAATAATATTTCACCTTATTTTATAACCAGCAGAAGTCTTATTTTGTTTGTAGGGCAAACGTTTAAATCAAATCGATAAGAAAAAAAGTCTGTGTGTGCAAAGCTAGTAAAGAACAACAGAGAAAATCCAGAATTCTACAATGGCTTTGATAGTTGGTTGGCTGGCTGGAGTTCTCGTCAGCGGATAAAAAAGTTGAATGGATTGGAAAGTAGTTCACTGGACTATTATATTTTATGGCGACTTTGTATTTTTAGGTTGACTAGCAAATATGAAATGCATGTGTGTGTATAACCTTGTACACAATTAAGTTGTTCTGTTGATGCCAGTCAGAATACGTAACAAATCTGAACACTTTTTTATGTTGATGATGACGTTTTTAATGTAAGCCTATTTACTTTACGGTTACTTAAATTTACCTTAACCGGATAATAATTTTAATGCATTTCATTGACGTTGACTTGAGTAACGTCTTCATTTCTAAAAATACTCACGCATAACTCATATTCCATACCACTTTGTACTTTAGTTTTTTGTTATGCCTTTCAAATCCAATAGAAACTTACAAGAAAACTTGGGAGAAGTTAGCACTTCATATTTTTTACATGGTAGAAAAAGAAAGACAAAGTTTTTTCCATCTTACATCCATTCAGGTATTTTCTATTTTGTATTGACAATGCAGTTTTTTTCTTACTTTCGCATCGCAACTCAAATCTGATTTTGTTCAAATCGATGAAGATGTGATGATGGTTATTGCTCTAACAATTTGACAATATTGAATAAAAAATAAGTTGTGTAAGCGAACGAGGAAAAATGCCAAGAAAAAAAATTGATGCAAAGATGCGGCTTATATATACATGAATAGCCAACATATCCATTGTTGTGACTAGGTGCTTTACCATCATCGCATAATACAATCACCCAAAAAAATTGCTTGAATGTGTACATTGATTCATTCAATAAAAAAAGAATGCATTTGATGGCAAGAGCATAGTAGCACATTCACACATTCTTCCAATTCACAAACCAACTTGTTCTTCAATTTTCATAGCCAAGTCAGCAAAGAGACTGGATTTTCTTGAAGACGAAAAAAATAGTAAAACAGCAAAAACATCTTTTCAAATCAAATCAAAACTGAAATGGACGGATTGAATGGAAAACAAGGATAATATAGTGAATAGTGAGTGAGCTAGTAAAAATGTAATACGTAAAGCACGCTGCTTTGTTATATTGGTTGGATAACAAAGGAAAAAGCTTGAAAAAAGAACGGATTTTTTGGGGGTAGAGCAGCATCATGATCTGATGATCATCTGCTGGAGATGCGAATGAAGATGATCATGATCCCAAAAAAATGCAATCGCATGACCATTGTCAATACTGAAAATGGTCGTTGGTCTAGTCCGGCTTTGGTCTTATTCTTTAGCCAGTCCAGTTGTCTGAGTCGTCATCATCTTTTTGGAGTTGAATGATCAATCCAAGTGTTTTCTTGAATGGCTTGACTGTTTTCTTCCATTCAATTTCTTTTTTTATCTTCATATTTCTGAAGGTCGGAGGATGATGGTACTTTTAGGGAGAAAAAATAAGTGGGTTGAGTGAATATTTTTTTTATTGTGAACACTCAGGTCCTAGTCCTCCATTAGTTTTTTTTTGGGAAAATGGGTGATAGCGATGTAATACAATTTTGTGTAAATGGTACCCCGTGGATTAGTAAGACAAGTGGGTGGAGATGACCCAAAACAAGATGTTTTTGTTGCTTTTTTTCTGTGTGAAGAAGATGATGATGAAATAAGAAAGATGCTCTTATTTATTATATTTTTCTTGGAAAAAAAGTAGCAAAAGTAGGGAGAAAAAAATCCTGCTGATTCGGCAACGATAAAAGATGACGATGGTAGAAGTGTATATGCTAGTTACTGAAGAAAAAACGACATGACATTTTTGTACCCTGAATAGTGGACAAGTTGACTAAAATAACAACAAAATATGTAACAACAATTGTAGTGATAATGGTAATAAATGGAGGAAAACGGAGAAGAGAAAAAATAGTAAAAGTGCCAAGTACATCATTTTTGCGTGTGTGGGAGGAGGCGTGGGAGACGAAGAAAGGCTCACAAGAAATGTAAGTGATTTTGTCCTACATATTCGGTGGAACTGCAACATTTATGTCTTGTTGTATATCTTTGGCTGTCTTTTTCTGTATAAGTTTGTATTGTACTTTTGTTGTATTTTTTTGTATTGCAACTTGCCGAAAATAGAGTAAACCCAATAAACTTGGTAGTGATGATGATGATGGCGATGACGGTAATGCTCATGAGGAAAGTTACAAAACAAACTTTTTATTTTTGGTAAAGAAGAGTGTAAGTTAAGTAAAGCAAGAAGTAAGTAAAAGTTGGAGAATGTGTTTTATGAAATTGGGTTTGTGTTTTGAATGTAGAAAAAACATCACTTTATTAAATTTGGACAATAATGCAATACATACTTGTACGTACATATAACGGTGGGTTTTGCATCTTGTAATGTATGTATGCGTGTAAGTATTTTAGGAAATAGAAATGTAATGGTAAAAGTACTCGAACATTTTGTGAATATGACTTGAAACAAAGTTGAAACCTCAAACAAATAAAACAGGCTAAAATGGAAAGTGTTTTCTTTTGGTTAAATTGGAAAGGAAGTAACATAATAATATTTTTGTTTCAAAGATAGTGGTTTGGAGAATAAGTAGGTCTAGGAGTCCACTAGTCCTCCCACTTGGCTGAAAGAGCTAACAAGAGTATCTTATATGATGTTTAGCGAAAGTTATTAATTAAATTTGACATTATGAGTAAATTACGTGGGCATGAGTCTATCATATAAGCAACGAAGCAACATATTTCGCTTTGGAAGTTGCGAATATGTAGACATGTACGTGTTCAATGTACAGTGTTTTAATATATTTTTAATTAAATGTAAGTACGAAAATCGGGGAGGTTGTTACTAATGTAGGTTCTTGTTTAAAGTATACTATTTTAATTTTGTTTGATTGCCTGTAATTGATTGCGTAAGGAAATTATGTTTAAGTATAGCGGCAATAAAAATAAATTAATTTGAATTTGATCAGCCCTAGATGCCAGATCCAATAGTGATAACGTTGTCTTTAGGAAAGAGATATAGTATGAGCAAAAATTTAGAAATGTATGTCATTCACAGTATAAATGTGATCGCAGAAAATCGATTGAAATTGTAGGTCTTCACAACAAACAAATATATACAGACATCAATGATGGAGTAGTTGATGTACTTGACTTCTCATTCAGACTTTGTATTTCATTTCCATTTGGTGACTTTTTAGACTCTTTGTCAATCTTCCATTTTTGTCCATTTTGCTTTTAAGTCTTGAGATTTATAAGAGCTCCTCTGTCTCGTCCATTCATACACACACACAACATGCGTAAAAGAAGATAGCCTTTGTGGCAAATAAGAGCAATCTCCTCAAAAATAAAAACTTCAAATCATTCCTTTCAATACGTCTCTTCTTCATCGGCTTTTAACTGATGACTTTTTGATGATGATTCTGTTGCCTTTTTTTACTTATTCCTTTCATCTGAAACCCCAAAGAAAAAAACCCGACTTCTCCACAACTCCTTCCGTACACCAACCAAACTAAACACTATGAAGTTCTCAAATACATCTAAAACAGATACGGTTACAATCAGAACGGCATATAGACAGAGAGATATGCTTTATTTGGAAAAGGAAAAATGACACCGTCACACAGTCTCTCAAAAAGTCACAAAAAACCCCAAACATAACAGTTCACAGAAAGCTTTACATTACATTTTCAACTAAAAACCTATTGACACAAATATATATACATGCGTTCCATAATTTTGCTACATTCTTGACTCTCAACATTAAGATGATGGTTTTACATACATTTTTCTTCATGCTTGACATGGCAAAACAGATGGGACGGCACGGAAAGACAAGGGAAAAATATGAAGGGATCACATCACATCTCCTTCCCTTTTTAAAACGTTCTACTTCTCCGGGTCGCTGTTTAGACACGACACAAAAACCCAGCAGCACGGCTGGTAGTAAGTTGAGTAACAACATGGATAACAAGAACAAAATATATTCATCTTCTTCTTGATACTGATGGCAATGACACAAGAAGGAAAAGAAGGGCACCAGCGACAAGACACGACATATCTCATCATTTTTTCTCTTGAGACTCGACTTGAGAGAGAGAGTAAAAGAATGTGCGTTGTTTTTTATGCGTGTCGTCTTGTCTTTTTTTCTAAGTGGTTACATTAGTAGAACATTTAACATGATGTGATGATCGATCCATTGTAGAAAACATCTGAGAGAATACATGCATATTTTTCTCAAAGAAAAAGTCTAAAGATTTCCTTTTTTACATTTTCTTCTTCTCGTATTGATGGATTGCCTTGAAATAATCATCACACAACACCAAAAACCATCCCATCAAATCACCAACCGACACCACAGGCCTTTTAAAAAGAAGTAAAACTTTTACAGAAACTCAACAGACCTTTTATGAATGCATAGATGAATGAATGAATTCTTTTACTTATGGCTTACAAATTTCTGGAATTCCTAAAGATCGACTTTTACGTAAAAACAGTAGCGAAATGTGTTGTTATGTGGTAGCTTGGGATGGTATGGGTGATGACGATGAGCTATATGGCTTCATGCTGGGTTACGACTTGGCTCCTGGATGGCTGGCGGTGGTAAAGCTTCTTAAGTTTTTTTTTGTTTTGTAACCTTTTTGTTTTAAAAAAATGAGGAGGAATTTTTCGGAAAAAAATAATGAGATGGGTTGGGCAATGGAGTGTGTTTATGGCTAAGTTTTTTTTCATTTAGTTGTTTTCCACTCTTGGTAAAATTCCTCGGAAATCCATTATAATCATCATAAAAGTAAAAGTTTTCTTTTTAGGGTTTCATGTAAAATCTTTGTCTGTATTTAAAATGTCGACTTTTTTAAATGGAATTTTGCCATATGTTGGTTTAATCGGTTTATAGTGAATCCAGGAATTTTCAAGTGTGGTTGACATTTGCCATGCAAAAAAACTGTGCCATATTTCTAAGAATATAAAAAATGGCAAATTCGAGATTGATGTTTCATTTTTTCTAAGAATTTTCAGTGAAACAACGTTATCATCAGTTTATCATGTGTTGCTTTTGACAGAGGCTTGCATATTAAACACATAATTTTCAGATTTGTGATTGTGATCTATCTATCATTATTCTTTAGACAGTTTGTAGTAGATCTAGATCCAGATCCAATCACATAATCATCGTGTATTTTAAGTATACATCGCTTTGTACGCACGCAACGTATTTATTTTTACGAATATAAACAAATATGCTGGATAAAATGATCAAATCGAGTTTTTTTCGGTTTTTGAAGCAAATTGAGGCTGAGTCCTTGCTTGCCTCCTGTCTCCTTTCCTTCCTTCCTGCATAATATGGCCTATTTTTATTCAAAAGATTCCCTTGAAAACATACCAGACTTTTCAGACAGAAAGTAAACTACGTCGAAAGTTTTGTGGAAACTGCCTTGACTAAATCCACTACTAAAATTCAAATTTTATTCTATTTTTTTCATTATTAGTAAGGTACCAAAACACAAAAACCTTCAAACAACCAAACCAGCAGAATAGAAGCTTTTTGATGTACACGTACTTGTTTCCTATATCCAGCTGGAGAAAGTCAGTGACTAGGAAATTTCCAATGTAAATTGAATAAATGTAGATGAAAACGACACAAACAACAACAACCAAAAGAATCAAGGACATTTTTCTCAGAAAAAATACAAGAGAAAAAGTCTGAGTCTGGAGGTATGTTTTTCATCTGATCGTCGTATTTTTGCCATACAATTTTAAAAACGAAAAACCCAGATACAGATCAAATCGGATCAAAATATAGTGCATATATACATAGGTATTAAATTGACGTACCGTACAGATACAGTTTACATAATCTCAGCTTCAGGATCCCTGTATCTGCTACATTTTGTATCGCTTTAATTTTTTACTTTTTTAGACGATTACTAAAAAAAGAGACGAGGTAGAAAAGTACGCTAGTATCTTTTACCATTAAATGCAAATTGATCTCTGATGCTGCTGTCGTATTTTTTGGTGGCGGTATGTCCTGTTTATGCGATGACGCTGACAAGACTATATGCTATTGGGTCAGTAGATCAGAAAGAAAAGTTGTACAGATTCTATTGTGCGGCTGTGTTACGTGTATCGTAGTTGATTTCCACTTTGTCCAGACAGGCAGTTGTTTTGCGGGTTTTATCATTTTCAAAGAAAATACCATAGTCTGGCTGGTTTGTTGAGAGAAAGAATTGCGATTCTGATCTGCTGATCCTAGTTTACTTGCAAATTGATTGACATACGAAATGCATGTATTTTTGTTACGAGCTGGTGGCATTGTGTTTGCTGATTACTTGGATTTTTTGATGGTTGCGTTTGCATGAATGGCTGTTGGTTTGGTATTTTTTTCTCATCAACGTTGATTTTTTTGTAGTTTTATTTTATTTTATGCATTTAAAATGGAATGTAGGTCATTGAGTGATTATTAGGACGCGGACGGTGGCAGTGGAGGTTTGCTTCTGTTATGCGGTCGATGCTACTCTCGCTTTTGCGCTTCATCTTATCTCATGATCAAATCAGCTAACCAAAATAAAACCCATCTCTAACGAAATAAGCATCATGCATGCATGTTGATTACTTTCATACATATATGCATGTGTTTTGAGAGTTTTTTGCATGGTTTTAGTAGGATTATGTAATCCATACAAAATAGTGGAAAATGGAAGGAAAGTCTGAGCGGAAAATGTCAAGTGCGGCAAGGGTAGAATGTAGAATATTTTTTGCAATGATGTGAAGTGAAATAGTTTGCAGTGGAGTGTTTTTTCATTGAATACGGGAAAGCCACAATGACATGCATTCTTATCATTTGTTTTTTTGTCTGTCTTGCTTTTCCAGTGAAATTGGTGGTGTAGTGGTTTTTGATGAGTATCAAGGCAGACAATAAAAGAGTTCAGTAGTGGTTTCAAAGGGGAAGTAGTGTGCTTCTGGTGGGTTTGTGTGGCAAGTTGTGTTTCATACATTCATTAATTCTAGATTATAAACCCAATATGTAATGATAATGAACGTGTAAGACTGCTTTATTGGCTAGTATAAACACGATAGAAATACGGAAGTAAATATTTGTGTTTTGTATATATCGCTATAAAAATACCGGAACATATTTTATTAAAGTCCTTATTAAATTAATATTGTTCATTAATCAAAGACTGTTTTAGAGTTTGACTTGAAGTTTCGATGCTAGCAACAATTCTTGGCATAACTGGAACAGAATTTACAATAACCATGTTTAAACATCCAATGAGATTAACTTCAACGGACATACTTTCACATATTCACATTACGCAGCCGATTTGTTACTTTATTAATAAGTTTACTCCCATTGCATAAAATTATACAATCCGCAATACCGTTAGATTTCATACATCCTTTAAAACTCACAGATAATTACTTTTAATGAATACTCATCTCTACTTTTTGCTACCATGTAACGTTTCCTGTTATGCTTTTCAGTTGCCGTTTGTGGTTTTGGTTGAATGATACACAAAGTATGGTTTTGCCTATGGCTTCAACACCAAGTCAAAGTCCACAGTGCCAGAGAGGAGAAAGTTTATTCCATTCTTACGTCTGTTTGTTTGCGTAGCTGCATTTAGTCTGAAAAGGTCACTTGTAAAGCCATTATAAGTAACAAGCTTGTTATTTAGTTTTCATTATAGTCCAACTACTTTCAATACGACTACTACTCCAAGACTAGCAATTATGCAAACCTTGATACATATACACACGAACATGACACACACGTCATGCAATAAAATTGACTTTGCTCTTTTACTTTCTTTTGAGCAACCCTGCATGTTTTACATTTTCGTTCTCAAGCTACTTTGTTGATTTTGCTGATAGAATTTGCGAAAATATAATCTTATAGGTCATCACTTCAGTTCATCGTCATACTATTAATATTACTCCTTTTTAGCAATCATCACATCAGATCTCGCTTGCTCGGACGGATTCACCAGTCACTATAATCAACCTACTTACTATATTCACAAAGAACTTTGCATCCTTCTTGTCAAATTTGAAATATTCTATCATCAAGCTTATTCATGAGATGAGATTCATGAGTTGTCATTACATCACATCAAATCTCATCTTCAGTCTGTATATCATGCGGAATTGAGTGTCATCGTTTCATCCTCCTTTCCATCACCACTTATTATTTATCATGTTCACATTCTTCAAAGAGATATTTTCCGATGATCCAACTGACTTGATTATCATCATCAAATCCGACTATTAGTTTTCTCCTCCCCCGACCTGTTGTGTTTGTCTTCCATTTTCTACTGTGAACATCATGATGACAGCTTAATATTTGAATAGTAACGCACGTAAAAGAATACCGATTTGTTTTCGTGTTCTATATAGGCAACTACTATATGTTATTTGATGTGTTCATACTTAATCAACAACCGATTTGTAAACATGTTGCTTTTATAATACAACACGCCTACATTTCTCTACAAGCTCATCAAATCAAAACTAAAACAAAATGACACGGTTTGATATGATGATGATAATGATGACGGCGGCTTTATTACTTGTAACTTTGTGTGATGTAATTCAATCCTTTTCCAGGTTAGAGGTTTGTAATTATTTACACGGTTGCTCTTTCCACTTCACCGCTAGTAGCATCAAAGCTGCTAATTTAAATCAGAGCTGCTAACATGCTATAATCATCAACACAAAGCCATGACCCATAAGGCAATAAATTCTTACTTGCGAACTAAAACTAAGCTATGAGCTAGTCATGTCATGAGAGTCAAAGTCAAGACAAAAAGGAGATTAATTAACCCAAATTTCGTATAAAGCCAATAGAACAGGCACTGTGCACAGACCAGACTTGACCATAAAGCTATTTATGTAACTTTTAAACATGTGGTTTGCGTAATTATAGATCACTACCTAGTTCGCTCGTGCTCACTGCTAATTTTCTTGGTTGGGTATGCATATTTGATCATGTGACAATAAGCAAAAGGCTTTTCCATATTTGGTTGAGTTTTTTGCATAATATTATCATCATCATCATCAAGTTTCCAAACTAGACAGGAAGTTTACCAGCAAAATTTTGTACTTCGTTGATTGGATTAATAATAAAAAAGTATTTTGCTTTCTATTTTCGTTTTTGTTGTGTTTTATTTTAGTTTTCACTTCCTTTTTTATGTCGTTGTGCCAAAATTCATTTTTAAAAAGTCCCACGAGCCCTTATAACCCAAATTGCCCAACTTCCCTAGTTTCCTTCCTGATTGTTGAGAGAGTATAGCAGCATGGCATACAGAACATATCATATTTATTGCCTACTATTATCATTTTTTCTTCTTCTTGACTTGACGAAGCAAGTACAAGAGACTTTTACAGTCAGTGGAACGCATGCATCCTTGAATGACAATGAGAATAGGAAAATGGCAAGAGTGAAACGAACTTATGATGATGGCATGGATCGCATTTTCTCATAACAAAACATAGAACACCACTTTGAAAGTTTACAAAGTAAAAGCATCTATAAGCAGCATATCAACATTTTTCAGAGTAGAAAATAGAAATATTTATCTTTGTTGTTGGGCCTCTGTGTGTATTGTGAGAATCTAGCCACTTTGTTGAATAATAACATGCTCTCAAGAAAATCATGATCATGTAATCAGGAGAAGAGGAAATCATATCACCAGAGATGCGTTGCTAGTGAGCTTTTTAGAAGGAACATCCTTTTACTATACACAAGGTTTTTATAACCTAACCCTTTTCCGGAGTATAAAGTTTGGAAGGAGTGTGGAAGTAACGTTAGGTCACGTGTGGCGCT
>JAQFXM010007024.1:0-12442 GCA_034693345.1 Entomobrya multifasciata | reverse complement strand
CTGAGTGACCTATACACCAAATTTGAGGTCAATAGGTCAAAGGGTTCTTGAGTTATCGCGCGGACGGACGGCCGGACAGACACCATAAGTGAATTCAGTAAGTATCAATACATTGATACTTAATAAAAATATCTGTTGCATGTTTATAATCTTTGTAAAAATAGAATATACATTAAAAAGAATAATAGTATTTTTTCGTACTTGTAGTACCACTAGCTTCATCAAATTCACATTTACAGCCCACAGCACATGAACCCAAGCCACCTTGCAAGGTACGTGAGCATGGTCCTCCACAAACTTCCCTTTCTGTGCGAATATTTGCTGAATCCTGCAAAATATATAAACACAGAAAAAATAACCATTATTACTCAGAAACATACTGATTATTTTAAAGGTATTATACTATTTCACATAAATTACTTACGTTAACTGTTGCGAATGCTAGTGATGCTCCAACGATTGCAATTATGCCTAAGATGAACAAAGTCAAATAACTTGATGCATGAAATCGGAAAGCCATATTTTGTGATTGCACTGAACAAATGACACTGGAGCTGGAGAGATGTTTTCTGGTAAAGTATTTCGGGAAGACTGACTGCTATTGAATTTATGTGTGTAAATACTGTAGAGTAAACAACGAAGTGGCTCATCCACCCAGTATTTTTTTCATGACAAAAAAAAACTTTCTCAACTTTATTCAAGTTCAAGGTCAGTTTTTCAGTCTTGTAGAAAAATACAACAACACAAGGTCACTCTACTTGACTCTCTCTTTTTTCGTTCGAATAGATCGTAAAAAGGTAGACAAAAGGGAAAGGGTCCTTTTTTGTTTTTTTACTTGTATAAATAATTGTATCTTTTAAGATTCTTTGTTAGTGTAGAAAACATTTAGGGTTGTATGTTGAACATGGGAATGGATATTAAGATGACTATAAGACAAGAAATTAACTATTTCCATGCCTCAAAAGATTTTCACATAAGAAACGAACAAGAAGAAATATGGTAACAATAATATTTAATTGATTTTTAAAACAAAATTTTTAACTCTTGTTAAAAATTACTCATTTCAACTAATAAAAAAGTTCCTTACAAATAAAAAGCTCCTCGAAAGTTCGTTTTTGAAACTTTTGTACATAATATAAAACAAGAAAACAATGCCTTATAATGTTTCATATGTATAAAAAATATAAGCCAAACATATTTTGTAAAAACAATGAAACAAAAATGCTTACCGTAGTGCTACTACGCTATTTGATGAAAACACATGCTACACATTTGTTTGTGATTATTTTATAATAGAAGTAACATTAAAATGAATTTAAGCAATACATTATTTTAATTAGCAATAAGTAAAATTCGGACAGACTTCACCATACGATATTCGAATACTATGATATATAAAATAAAACTAAAATGCTAACTACGAAATTGTCTGTAGTCCGACTTATACTCTATTCCAGCTTTATCTCTCTTAATTGGGCAGTTGGATACTATAAGCATCTCTTTAACTTTATTCCCAACATTATGTAGCCCTAGTAGTCTTACATTTGATATACTGGGGCAGTTAGGAGGGTCAAATTGTAAATTTATGCTAATATACTCAAGTCTGCAAGTTTAGATCTTAAATTGATATCTCCTAATACATCATCATTTTGAATACATATGACAATGATAATACTTTTGAGCTCCTTACAACGTAATAAATTATCAATTTCTTTGAAAGGTACACAACCCATTCCAACTTTAAAATATGAAATATTTATAAAAACAGTACAAAAATCTAACCCTAAAGATATTTTCGACATGCTATCTATTTTAGGTAGCACGTTATAATTCAGTTTTGCTAGCTTGTTCATGACTATCCCATTTTTGTAAAAATATTTTTTGGACGAGTTCACAAAATACAAATCTAAAGTTTTGATCGTGGTATATGTTCTTTCTGGGGATGCTGGACTATAAATACCAGTTTCTCGGTGGTATCGCACGGGTCCCGTACTGTCCAATCAATCTAATTTTCCTGTTTCGCAATTTAAAACACCGGATAGTCGGACTGCCCTAAACTAGCTGAATCTCCAATGACATGACAATTTTTACTAAATAACTGACACTCAAGGAAAAGATTCACTGCTTAAGGTTCTTTATTGTGAATAACTGAGCAATTTCAATTTAACAGTGATTTTTTTATATTACAAATGACGTAACTACATGTACAGAAAATTAGCTTATTTTTTCTCTGCACATTCCACGTTCGCTCTCTGCCAGCCAAACGCATACTGACTCTCTCTTCCTTTCTTCTCTTCACTTGCTTCCAACTCGAGGCTGACGAATCGTAAATGTTGTGTACAGCCAAGCAGTCTGAAAGATCCTACATACTTACATACATATACTTATCCACATACATAATACACAACTTTGACTACATACAACAAACCATTTATGTACATAGTGCTTCTTACGCATAACTAAACAAAAATAATATAACTACAAATTTCATAAAATATATTTTCATATGCACAACAACAGTATATTTTGCTATAAGTTCTTGTACATGATGAACGTTATGGTTATCTATGTGCTCTTCTATATTCAAGCTTTTTAGCTGTTTACAATCATATGACCTAACTAACGACTCTAATATCTCTACACAACTTGAGAATTCTTTTAGTCTTAATGTATGTAAAATTGGTAAATGAACTGAGTTGGCTGGAACGGATTTAACTAAAAATAGCTGACCTTTGTTTCTGGCACAAAGTTTGTTTTCACTATTATCTAACACTAATTTCTGCAGTAAGGGCATCTGTTTTATTATATTAGCTAGGCTATCCAAAGAAACGTGACCTTTTATCCACAAACTTTTTATTCTATGAGAATTATGTAAACTTAGGTCGTCACGCCATTTAAATAAATTATCAAAATTGATTGTCAAGTCGATTTCCACAGTCGAATTTGTATCAGTCATTAATTTCACAAGTTCTGGATAACTTTCTACTGTAGCATTTACGGAATACCAAGTAGGTATTACTGTTGTGACTGTTGTGTTTCTAACTGTAGAGATATTTGGAGTTTCTGTTGTCACGTTATATTCTTCATTGCTTTCATTTATTATACTTTTTAAAGGAACTACAGTAGTACTGGAATGAATAGGTATTCTTGAAAAAGATGCGAGTACACTTGTTTTTACCGGCTTTGGGGTGGTTGTTAACATATTTGGTAAAATAAATACTATGTAAATAATGAAAAGCACCAAAACTAATGGAAATAAAAAAGGAAACGTTTTTGAAAAAATCTGACAGGAACTAAAACAAAAACGACTTATTAATCGACCAGATTTTCTAAATAGTCTACGAATTCCACGCTGTTGTTCCCTTTTAAAAGTACAAACACGTCTGGCTCTTTGTAATAATGTCCCTGAAAACAAATAAAACACACAATTAGGCCAAATTTCATTTGGTACGTTTCATTAAAGTACTCTATACATACAAATACTTACTAGTGATGCATTTATGGTCCTTTCCATTGATATTAGTTGCTACTTGATGCTTTAAGGAATTCAGTGTCCTTAGGTGTGGGCCTAATGTATTATCTTTGCCCAGTTTCGGGCTATCTGCTACAATAGAAGAAGCTTCGGTCATCATATCTGGACAAGGTTCAAAGAATTTCCGCTCCAGTATATCAGCCTGAATGTTTAGACTACATTTTCTAAATGCGGTAACTAAATTTGATAAAATAGCTTTTTCCGATTTGCGTGACACCCAGTTATGTAATAATTTTGGTAAAACATCTGGGCTTGCAAGTTTTCCAAGGGTAAGGTCACTTCTAATTTCATCAATTTTATCTTCGGGTAGGTCTAGCTGTCTGGCAAAAACAGTCCATTTGTTGTAAAATTCTACCCTACTTTCAGATTCCATTATAGTGTTTACTACTGTGTTAACTGAGCAATCTATACCAAAAAATAGTCAAAACAATAATATATATAAAATTAGGGATAATAAAGTTAAGTTAATATATATTAAGGATGATATTTTAAATGATTAGTTACCTTCTGTTCCAACTCTATAATCAGACATTTTGGTGGTATTTAAATTACTATTATTTACTAATTGAAGACTTTTGTTTAATGAAAAGAAAACAACTTTATTTTAGATCGGAAACATATATTTTTAAATTCTAACACTTGTTGTTAATTAGTCCAAATATTTACATCTATACAAAGCATAGGCAGCACCGTTAAATATTCTAAGGGGCTGAAGCTCGAGCAGTAGTTTTCTAAAAGTTTTTGTTATTTATTTGTGCATATTTGGATACGCAGAAGATGAGTAATTCATAGTCATTAATGTAAACAGTAGCGGTGGGTTTTATCTGATACTGATAAGCTCTTGCAGTAGCACGCTCTGCATTACGAAGTAGCCCCAGTTTTCAATAGCTTGCTATATGCTTGTCTAGTACATGCAATCATTTATACAATAATATTTTACACTGAATCACAAATTATGTGTTTGCTAAAAAAACGTTTAAAGCAAACAAATAATTGAATGCGCAGTTTATCCTGGCAAACAATTCCTACAAATCACATATCCTTTTTGACTATATGTTATACAAATACTTTATTTTAGTTGATTCAAATGCCTTTTTGATCGATTTGACATGTATTTTTGATTACTATTTAGATGAATTTCGCAAGTAGTTTGAATTTCTAAACTTTTTAAACTACGCCTTATGGTATCCATTCCGTGTATTGAGCAGCTGGATGACAATTCACTACTATTAACAAAATTGAGAGACAAGTGCACTTGTTTTAAACACTGAAATTCACTTTCAAGGAAGTTTAGCTTAAATTCCTTTCGATCTTTGGGTATTTTGATACCACACCTTAGAATTTCCAAAGAATTCATATTCATTAGATTACGAAAGTTATTCCAAGGAGCAAAGCCTTTGATGGATATAAAGCTTACAAGATTTGGAAATATATTAGCTAACTTGGTGTTTATGTAGTCTAGCTCTGTACTATTCAACGTAATGAAATCCATTCGAAAGAGTGTCAAATTTGACAACAATGGAAATTCTTCAGTTAATAAAGTAGTTTCCCATTTAGTATCGGGAAAGCATAATTTTCTTAATGATTGTCTACTATTCAATACAATAGCTCTAATGCTTTCCATATTATCCTTGCTTACTACTCCGTTTTCCATTTTAAGTTGTCGAATCCCAGAAACCCTGGGGCTTTTAGCAAAAATGTCAAAAATGTTTGAACATCGTGTAAAGTTTACAAATGCCAAGTATCTCAGTCGATACAAGCTTAGATTTCCTAACTCCTCATGATCAAACCTATCACATAATTTGTTCTCACTACTTATAATAGTAAGGCCTACTAGATTTTTAAGGCTGCCTAAAATGAATGCGAGCATGTTCACAGAAAACTGTCCACGGATTTTTAAAGTTGTGACTTGTTCCGCTCTAGCTAACTGTGCTTGTCTTGGCCAGTCTTCTGGTGACGACAGTTCGATTACCACCGAAACAGGTTGATTGTCTGGAATGGCGTACATATTTGCTTGATACTCGGTGTAAGATTTGGCGTGAATTTCCACTGGTTGAAGCAATGTATTCAGCGAATTCTGGCCCGATATCGTATCGGTCTTTTTCGTTTCCTGTAAAAAGAATGTCTCATGTACAGACAAAGGCTTATTAGAATATTCAAAACGTATAATATATTCAGTGCATACTTACCTTGTGGAATTCACTGTTTGTGTACTTAGGTTGCTCCATATACTGCTTTATATTTTTGGGAAACATGAGACTGCTTAAATGAAATCCAGTGAAGCATCCGAGAACCAGAACGACTGTTGCAGCTAGTAATAGCTTTATATAGTAACTCAATTTTGGCTTAGTTATAATTGAAATGTGATTTTCAGGGGTCTGGTTAGACAAGTTTTTGTCATGTAATTCAGTAATTAATGGTTTATGAAAGGCACTTGTTAATTCACCATGACTGTATTCTTTACGTTTTTTGATCGGGTGAAGCTCATTTACCATTTGATACTCCATTTCGCCTAAGGTAATATTGGGAGCTGAATTCACTAATCGAGACATTTTCTCTGATAACTTATTTTCATTAGCTGTGGTTTTGTTCTTGACGATAAAAAAGCATGGAACTGTAAAAAATGCCGACGTAAACTGTAATAAAGTGGGTGGATGTCGTTACGAAATCATTCTAACATTGTTTTTTCAATGATTCATGCATTTTAAAGCTTTGGGTAAACAGAGACAGTAAAAAAGAGCTGATGGTAAAATTGAACAGTTCACATGTAAATATTATTGACACACTTTAAACGAATAATCAAATATTATCTGGAATCATGGGTATGTGGTTAAGATTTTTGTGAATAGGTCACAATTTCAAAATATACCAACCATTCATTTGTCAAAAATGAGCTGTCAAATATTTATTGATCATACTGTTGAAATAAATGACATGTATGAAGTCATAATGTATAAAAAACTGTTAGTTAAAAACATTAACGCATTTCAATCTAAAGTTAAGCGTATCTTTGTAAATGGATGATATTATTCTTATGTAAACAACTACATTCATGAATACATTGTTTAAACTTTTTGTGATTGGCCGTTAAATTCACCAGGAAATTAGTTTGAGTTTGCTTACATATCCTGAAAATATTGAATAAAGCCAGAGATTTGTGTCTTAGGTAAACAAGAGGATGTAGTCACTGATATTGTGGTTTAAGTAAATAATTCCAAGGATTATCGAAGATAAAAAATTGACCCGAATTTACTATGCTAAATCCAGACATGTTTATATTTAAAATACTTTATATATTATTCATTCATGCTTACATGCTACTTTGTTTCGTAAAGTAATATGTGTTCAAAACAAATCTGCACAAACACAAATTTATGCACAAGTTAATCCGAAGAGTTTTGATTCCATCGATTTTTTTAAAATTCTTTCCGATGCATGATATCAATAAGAAGGAAGCTTGGGATGTAGACTTGGTATGGATAGAGTAGAAGTACTACTGATGATTATACTTACATGTGTAATCAAGTTTAAGAAGTTTGCAAATATATTGTGTGCGAAGGATTAGCACATTGTATCATTTAATACTTTAATTCTATAGAAATTATCCATTAGCTTGATAAACATAAACTGTTGTTTTAATACCAAATGTTTTTGCTATAATTTTATACTAATTTTTTCAACCACAAAAAGTACATCATCATACCTATGTTATATCACTAGAACCAAATTTATCGTAGCTTCCACTATTAATTTTACTACCATTACGCATGTATTTTTCTCATAGTAGTTTAAGTCTCCAAAGTATATTCGAATGTCCCTTGTTGATTTTATGATCTGATGAATTTCACGGAACAACCTTGTCGGCAACCTATGAGCCTCCAAACGTTTTGTTAATATAGTTTTCCAATGTTCTTTGATAACTTTACTTTTCGTGTTAAGTAATCCAGGAAAGTAGTATCCAACTACTAAAAGTAAATTTGAGCTTACTATAGTATAGATCAAAAGGATTATCGCACCACTACTGGCTGATAACCGAAGTCTTTTATTTAAAGCTGTAGTTCCAATAATAACACCAAAAATTATTGAGGCCATTTTTTGTGGTAAAGCAATGCTGTTTTGAAAGCAACCGTTAACCCTGTTTGTGAGTAAAGTAATATTTTGATATTCGGACTGTGAAGATATGATTTGATGTATCGATGGTAACCAATTTTGTTTGGATACCAGGTTTTTACTAACTTTGGTTGTCAGAACTAAAACTGCCAGATAGCTCGCAAACATTATTTCATACAGAAGAAATGATCCAACATGACTTATCACAGAGAAATTGTAAATATCCAAAAACCCAAAAATTATTCGAAACAATAGAAAAGGAAAGGACATATTATCCACATTTTGTTCCGAATATGCAGTTATAGGATCCATTTTTGAAATTACAACCATAGCTGCACATAAAATTGGGACGACTGTTGAAAATACCATACCATTGAACACGAGAAACGTTATGTTTCGATTAAATTTGATGATGTAGAGACTAAATATGCTGTTAACTACTGTAGTTAGCTCTTTACTTTTATACAAGGGGAATCCGTATGAAATTATCCCGGCATAGGCTATAATAAACCAAAATGCAATTCTTGTCATTTGGTTTCCATCAATTGGAATGTTTTCAATTACAGAGTGTTTTAAAATAAATATTCCTTTGGCCAGATAAAGCAGAACATGGGCTATCAGTAACAATTTAAATGCCAATTTGGATCCAGGTTTTGTTTCCAAATGAATAATATCAGTTGAAGTGTCCCAAAGCTTAAATGGAAATGCTTGAAATGTTAACTTATTCACAAAATTTAGTTCCCATTCGTACAAACATTTCAGTCCGGGGTTTCCCAAAATACTGAAATGGTGTATCATACTGATAACAATGAAAAATTAGAGGAAATTCAGAATAAAACGACAATCACTGAAGTACTTTAAAGGACTCAAGTTTGTATTTTTTCCAAAGACTGGATATAATTTCGGTATAATCTTATTGTATTGACTGGTAAAACTTGAAAAAGCAACAGTCTTGATCCAGCTATGTTTGACGTAATAAGTACAATAACTTAAAACATGACTGGTTTTCATCAAAGCAGGTTCTTATTGGATAAAGATTTTAAACTGAGATAAAACTTTTTGACTTCAAAACAACAATTTACGTAATTAAATCTAGATGTTTTGTCATACTAAACAATATAACTGGTCAAAACTACTCTAAAATGTGTTTCTAACTGTGTAAACTCAACTCTACTCTTTTTGCAAAGTGCATTTTTTATGTCGACCAGCCATCGAAATTTAGGATGTCATCGACTTCGTTTATCTTTTGCATGCACGTTAACTAGGCCTTAGAAAGTTGTTATGACCGATTTTGAGCAAACTTTGTTGCACGGTGTAGGAACTGGGGGGTCAAAACGTGCCAGTGGACTATAAAACCATTCATATTTTTGTCACTTTAGTTGTATGCAACCGAATATTTTCTAACTTTGCACGAGTACTGGAAACACTATATGCTATAAAATACGAGTTAAAAATTTGAATCGACTTACGCATGGCTGGTTTTGGCACCGTTTTCGTAGGTGGTCAAAACCCAACTTTTTTCCTGGTGCTTAACAGAAAATCTAAGGAAGGGATATTGTAGGTATTGGTAGTTGTAAGTGCGGAAAAAATAGAACTCAAAAATATCTAAAAGTACAAGTGTTATGGTCGATTCTCGAATAACTTTTTCGGAAGAACACTCTGATGCATAACGTACACAACATTTTGATACTGAAGAGTGGAGCTTTACAACGAGGTATAAAATAAGGTGTATCAGTCTCAATAACCGACACAGCAGACCGCCCTACTAATTGGTACCTGATTTCCAAAAAGTGTACTTTTCCACAAAATGTCACTTTTTCGAAAATCGAAAAGAAAAAACAAAATCCCTAAATAAAATTTTTGCGTTATGATGAGAGCTAGTAAATGCAACAAAGATTTTGAAAAAATCTTGAAGGCGTGAAAATGCACAGTGTTTTAATAGTGAAGAAAAAGGGAAAATATTTTTTTTGAAATTTCGAGTTTTTCACTTATCGCAAATTTTCGCATAAAATCTGATAGAAATCGGTAGTATAGTTAAAGAATTGACATTACCTGAAACACGAAATAGAATGTAATCATTTTTATTGCTATGAGATGAGGTTATACATTTTTTGGTAACATAGCCCGAGTTATTTTTAAATGGATTCTCAATTTCATTTTTTAATTACAAACTGCGAACGAATCAAAAGCTCTTATTGAGTACAACAACTTTAACGAATGGCACAAATACTAAATCGTTTGTTAAGATGCAGTATGTAGTATGCAGTTTTTTGGTAACAGGATGTACGTTCTGACCCATAACACTATCTAGACATAAAATTAGGTATTTGTGCCATTCGTTTAAATGTCTAAATGGACCATGTGTAAGCCGGTTCAAATTTTCTCACTCGTATTTTAAAGTTTATAGTGTTTCTAATACTCGTGCAAAGTTAGAAAATATTCGGTTGCATACAACTTAAGTGACAAAAATATGAATGGTTTTATAGGCCACCGGCACGGTTCCTACACCGTGCAACAAAGTGTGCTCTAAATTGGTCATAACAATTTTCTAAGGCATAGTTAACATGCATACAAAAAATAAACGAAATCGGTGACATCGAAAATTTTGATGGCTTGTCGACATAATAAATGCACATTACCTCTTATAGTCAAATAATAAATTATGCTTACAAAAGCCTAACACGAAGTGTATACGCGAGAACAAATATCATGTGATTTTAGGAGTTGATTATTTAAATGTAAATTTACTCAAATGAAGATTTATTTGCATAGATAAAATGTTCACATATGTACCTTTTTAATGTTAAATGAAAGCTTCAAGTGTTCTGAATTTCCTCCTGGTCCATAATACCATACTCTGGTATTAGGACTAAAGAAATTATTTTCAAAATTTTAAGCACCGGGTCAGGCTCGTGTTTAATAAAGATATGAATGCGAAACTAATTAGTTTTACGAACAGGCATATCTTGGGCCAAACTATACGTGAAATGAAAAGCACTTGCTTCCGAAGTGGGGCCTATTTTTAGAGTTCCCAATAGCCTAATAATATATTAGAATTATGAAAGTATGTACCGTCTACCATAGAAATGGCAAAAGATTATATTGCTTTAGAATTTTTCCTCTATATATCAAGCTTACAGAGATGAAGAATGGTTTAAATAGATAAACAGTCAAGCTCTTCATTTAATGGCAGCATAATTTCTAGCTATATTATTCAAACAACGGGAAATCCTTTTTTCGAGGATTTTTATTCTTGACATCTATTTATTGGTCCAACACCTTGAAAGCAAAAGGTTTAAGCTTAACTTTTTGAGCAAATGTTTGAAGTTAGTTTTCTGTTTAACTGATAAATTTATCAAAAGGGATTAGTGGGGGATCTAACATCAATCTTGTAATACATAATCCATTCGATTAATCCGCATGCCTTTTTGATCACGACTAACTTTTGAACCAAAGCATCTGACAGCCTGAATTTTCAAATATAGTTTACGTCAGGATCTAACTTAAAACTGTACTCAAGGAATGTACTCCAACTGCCTAAACTTAGTAATGAGCCTGCTGAACGTAATACCGAAAGTAAGTAAACCTCTTTTTTTGAGCATATTTCTAATTCGAAATCCGAATAACCTTTACTTTCTTGATTATGACTGGAATGACAGAGGCTTTGTTTAAATTAGTTGCATTAAATTGAAGCTTTATTAAGGGCTACTACTCAGTATGGAAAGTGGAAAAAAGTAATTACAGAGAGCATGGTTTTCACCAAAATCTGATTTCGTAATTTGTGTTTTAAGAAATTTGAGAAACATGAAAAGTCCATTTCAGTGATAGTTCCAAAACATTATGCATTATACCGCAAACACTGCTCATATGTAGCTTACCATTTTGTGCTTTATTACTTGTCATAAGATCAACTTCTTTTTTAGAATGCTTCTAACCTTACTGACATTTACAGTACTTTATTCCGAATGTAGTATCCCAGCCTGCTCCAAAATTACATCAATTGCATTTCGTCCTCTGCTTTTTAAATTATTGTTAAAGGATGTTCGTGTTCCATGAAGTTGGATATCAATATTGTGGGGATCAAAATGATTCCGTTTGGCGAAAGCAATACTTAAATCCATTTTTTTGAGATATTTGAAATTTCTTTAAAAGGCTTACAAATATTACAATAAGGAAAAACGTGTAAAGTCCTTGACTAAATCAGTTTACCAATAGACTTTTTCGTAACTTATGGGAATTGTGGGCATTTTTTCAAAGCATAAGTTTAGATTTGCGTCAGCGTTATTTCGAAATCATCATATTTTCAATAATAGTCTGGATATCATAGCAGTAATAATGGTGTTGCGCTATAAGCCCGGTTATTATATAAAGGCACAAGTTGACTTCAAGCAAAGATTCAACTTAATGTTATGTTTATTTTGTTTGTAGCTTATTATGCACTTGGATGACCTACCTAAGTATTAAAGTCCGGAGACTTAACATGAACAACATGAATAAACTGGATATACACAAAGCATATTCATAGCCAATTCTTTATTGAAAGAACACACATTCAAAACCGACATTCATACACATAGCATAACTTTCCTAACATCATACACATTTACTTGTCTTACACTTACATACACTATCTCTCACACTTACATACACACATACCTAACACATACGCATACCTAACACTTTTCTAACCCTAAACTGGAGGTCGGAGCACTGAACACTGATACACGAGAACTGTCCAGTTCTCTGCTCTCACCCTTCCTTTTATACCCCTACAAGGGCCTCTCTCATCGCTTCAACTCA
>JAQFXM010007023.1:0-12443 GCA_034693345.1 Entomobrya multifasciata | reverse complement strand
CTGTTGCTTAGCCAAAACGAAAAATTAACATGCTCATCTATAACGTCTCGCCAAAGTTTACACACTAGTCTCAGAGTACCAAAACCAAGTTTATTCTGATTCTGAGGAAAGAAATTGTATCTTTGTATCATCTTTTCATGGTAAACGAAAATCTTCTTCCATATCTGAAAACCAAAAATATTAGATTAAAATTAGAGCTGAACTTTATGTTAAACTGTTTAGAAATTGGTTATTAACGAATAATAATTCTCACTTCTCTTGGTAAACTTTGGGATATATTTTGTTCGTTTGTGTGTGATTGCGGATTCAAGCTCTGCTGGCCAAACTTATTTTCATTTTTCTGAACATACATGCTGATTTGATTTTTAAGAGTGCTTATATAATTAATACTCAATTACACAACTTTCACGTTAAAATCGTACCAAAAATATTAAAACACGAATACACTTGGTTTATTTTTCATTTTTAAATGGTCAAAAACTTCTCATAATAAGTTTTATTTACTGCAAATTTACGAAGAATATTATTGCTTTGATTCCAGGGGAACACTACAATATAATTATATCCATTAAAAGTTGGCTAACTAGTTTTCTCCTTTTTAATATAATAATGAAGCACATTTAAATAACTTCACATATTAGAACCTCACTTTTTTCACCAGCAGCCACAACAATACATACATCCGTTCATTGTCTGGAAGAATATTGTTGCGCGCAAACAGGTTTCCTTGGCAACAACAAAATGCAGCTGATACATGATACAACAAACCTTCCTTCTTAAACAACATATTTCATTTCACAACAGAAACAGGATAGAAAATCAACAATAACATATATCTTTGCGGGATGAGTTCAAGCATTTTTGGTTAACAAAGGAATAAAAAGTTATGGAATGCTCAGCAGAAAAGAACGTTGTTTTACTCATGGAAAATTCCATTGCAATGCACATATATGTGTTGGCCAGTATTGGCTTTGTAATAGTATGCTGCCAAGCAATCTTTTATGTATTTCTTTTTCATGACGCCTCTAATAGTTTTACGAGTTTATCATAACACGATTTATTTATTCTTAAATATATTTTATCAAAGTTAACATGAAAATTTTATAATAGATTAGGAAATGTCATACGATTTTCTACCAGTAAAACATATTTTCATGGAAAATAATACTTAACAAACAAACAAATGTTTACCTTTGCAAATCTAGAGCAAATAAGTATTTTACTTACATTGGTGGATAATGTCCAATCTTAATTTAAGATGTTTCAAAAAATTTATAACATATGATATTTTAACTATTGATTTCATGAAAATTTAGTTTACGACACAAATAAGCTTTGCTTATCAAAGGCAGGTTTTATATTTTGAACAATATTAGGGTAAACTATAATAATCCGAATTTTTGCAATAAAAGGGCTCGTGTTTTATTTATTGGTACTGACAATATTTAAAGATATTCATTTAAGTGCACCATACTATTGTGCGTTGTAGGGACATTCTAATCGGTCCTCTGATTTTACGTTACCCCCTTCATAAACACAAAACCGGAACCAATATTTATCCTGAACTTCTTCGCGATTCAAAAGTGTAACAATTTTTACAAAATTTAATTTTGGAAATTTGTCCAAGACATTAGATGTGAACAATTCTCCACTTTCCTCAAATCCCAAAAATTTTACATATTGTCGTTCCTGAATCATTCGATAGTAGAGTTTTCCTTTCTCTTCATCAATGTTATAATGTGCTAGGATTTCCATACACTCAAGTGTGTTACATGAAGGTAAAAGAAAATCCAAGCTGCAAGGATCCTTAATAATTAATTTAACTCTTTTGAGATTTGGTAATTGAAGTACAGTTCTTGACAAACTTGCCTCTGCACACAAATTTTTATCTGCATCAGCTTTTGTTACAGGCATTTGGAGAACCAAATTTTTAATCGTAAAGCACCAATTATGGTTAATCATTTGAAATACTCTGAACCAGTCTAGAAATTTGGCATATTCTTCATACAAAAAATAGAACTTTTCCAGTTTCCATTGGGCCGCCGTTAAAGATTTCTCCATTCTTTCAAGATGTTCCATTGAACAGAATTCTAATGACAACTCCTTCAATTGAACAAGTGAATTGGCTTCTGAATAAATATCATAATCTATTGCATTGTAAGCTTCTTGTCGTCGTGTAATGTCTAGTTGTGTCAGACTCTGTGCACTTGCACGAACAAGCTCATTAAAAACCACAGGCGCAAGATTTTGAACTTGTAAAAATTGCAACATTTTCAATTCTGGTAAAGGGTTTCTGCTAACATAACGTTGCACTCCATCTAGAATTTCATCGATTATTTCCATTTGTTCAGATTCAAATATATGATAACAGTTAAGTTTCAATGTTTTCAGATTTGGCATTTGTGTTAGCCACGTTTTGAGTTTCCGATAAAAATTATTGCGATTGAAAAAGTTCAAGTCTGAAAGCACCATATCACAGTGCCATAAGTTTTCTCCACAAATTATCAATATTTGTGAAATTCCTTGACCAAAGAGTTGTTGTACCGGTTCCAATAGTCCAAAATCTTCCAACTGTACATTTCCAAATTGTATGGACCTTCCAGGAAAAGGGTTTCCTCTTTTTGATGGCCCTTCATGCGTTACTTTAAAATGATCAAGAAACGATAACGGATGCCGACGTGGATTTAAAATAGCAATGGCTCCATCTTCTTCCTCTTCTTGATATCGCATTTTAATTTCACCCAAATTACGAGAAAATTTGACGACTTTGTCGTGCTGCATTTGAGTGTAGCGCTTAGGATTTTGATAGAAATTTTCAAACACTTTATTCCATCCGCTACACAGCTGACGACATATAAGAATATCGGTTGTTTTATATATTGGAAGGGATGTGGAGTTTTCAGCTCTTCTTTCAAAGTCCAAACTACTTGTCGTGTCATCATCATTTGTCGCACATTTTGCTTCTTGATCCTCTAACCAGGTCGTCAATGTCTTCAAAACTTTGGGGAAAAGAAAGTATTTTCGTTGACAATTAAGTATCTTCCGAAAGTAAGGAGAGGCCAATGATACATTGGTAAGATTGTGGGTTCCCTTTTTGGACTTGGTTCCAACGTAGTCCAAAAGTATCATTAACCAAAGCTAGAAAATTTAAGAAAAATCTTATTGATCTATGCTAGAATTCACAGTAATTTAATTTAGAATTAGAAACAAGTTAAATTCATAAAATATTCAAGTACCTCCTCCGGGAAAATAGCTGCCAGTAGACTGGCGTCTTGATTCTCGTGAGACGGAATACTTGAACCAGTTACTTCTTCACCTTTAATTGCCATGTTAGGTTGATTTCCACAATTTCTAGTACGCATGATTTTTTCTTTACGTTGTAACCAACTTCAGTTTTAACCTAAATTATTACCTATCTTTCACTTGTACTAAATAAAACTTTACTTATTATATTTTGAAGGAATAACTGATAACAAAGATTTTATTACTAACTAAGTCCAATTTATTCACGTTTTAGCAATTTGTAAAAACAAACTTGCAAGTTTAGCAAATACACCACACTGCTTTCTTGCTGTGCCGGCTTATGTCACTTTGATATGTTAGCTTGTCTCTTAGCGAATGTTCTCTTAAGGTTTTTTGTTTGTACTTTGTAATAGTTGAGTGCATGAAAAATTGTCAATTCACAAGCAGTTTTACGTCAAGCTGGTCGTTATATCTTCCAACCTCACCGAGCATACACCTTTCCTTATTAAACGTATACCTGTTGTTTAATACCTACAAACTGCAGATTCACGACTTTGATCCTTACTTTGCATTAATGACTGTTCATATGCATATTCTTGTCGCTGGTTGTACACATTGTTGTATAAGCATGTAAAATAAATCCCTTAGAGCTTACCACGCATAATTTTTTTCAGACGACTCTAAATACCTACTAAATAAAACCCTGTGAATTCGTGCTTTTGAGCACGTATCCCCACATTGTCCGAAATTCAAGCTTAGAAATATCATTTTACTAATAAATTATATTACACTTCACATTGAAGAAGAAGTATTAAATATTTTCAAAGCCTCCAAAGACATAATTTATTAAAACTTGACTGCACTTAAACCCATGTTTATCAATGCAAAAATTAAAATTGACTGGATAAGTGTTGGTTAATTAAAACATTTGAACATCATGGCGATGCTATTTATGATCCCAATTATAGCTAAAGAATTCGATCTTGGATACAGAATGGTCCACTAATACAAATAAAATAATAGTGTTCTCTTCAGCTACAACGTTTCAAGCTTAAATTACATTTTTTCCAAGGTTCTGCTTTCCCACTTACTTTACTTCCAAACTAAATAAAATGCAACGTTGGCATTATGGAACTAAAAACAAGCCTATTAATATACATGTTTTTTCTAACAACCGTATTTAGGAAGAAATTATAACGTTTATTTTTTACAAAGTAATGCAATACTACATTGTAATGTATATCTATCAATCAAACGATTTCACTCACTTTATGCATTAAACGTTTTTTATCATTTTTTAACATCTTAAGATGATTCCATAAAACTGTTTGAGAATTACAAATTGGATCAATATAAGAATCAAAGTAGATAATATTTCCAATTGACATGATGTATGAGTGACATGGTGCATAGCTAGTTTTTTGATAAACAATAATAGATTTCTCAGTGGCATCTTTTATGAGACAGGTGTTACGTAAATTTTTAAGTTTTCTCCATTTTTAGATCAAAAAAATGATGGAAAAATCATATAAGGCTAGTTTTTACATAACTTGCACAAACATAAATGTATGTGGTTATGTGGTATGCATACGTTGTCAAGAAGTCATCATTCGATTTCTTGTTTTATATTTAATTCTCAATTCCTACCATAATGAGTTCCCGAATTATGTGCAGAGATTCCAAATTATTCCTGTTTTATGTGGAAGTATAGTACTCGACTACGATTTTCTAAATTCCAAATTAACTGGATAAGGCTCGGCAGGAATTCCACATTGTGAATCAAAATGAATGAATTAATCAAGCTGACTTTCCAAGACCGAGACCACTGGTCACTAATTATATAAAGTACTCTTCATCAATCTAAAACATCTGCGTCGTATTCAAATAAAAATAGTCTTACAGTCACACCTTTTCATTACATTTTTGGTTAGAGATCAATGCACAATAGATACTATGCATTTTTTTATTTTCTTTATCATAAAGTAAGAAAACATAGTAACTTTCCTAAGAATTTTTATTTATGGTACGGAACATTTGGTAATCCTTTTCCGTATACTTTCAATACTCAATGACTTTGATGCATACTTTAACAAATGAAAAGTAAGAACTTTCTTTATTCGTAACATAAATGCGTATACGAGTATTATATCATGTTAGGAAAACATGTACCCCAAAATCAAGTTCGGGATACTTATGATTGGTTCTGGGATTACATATTCATGCCAACTTTGCAGAAGTAGAATATTTGATAATGCTTTAAATCCAACAATAGAATTCTGAACAAGAGTTAAACCCTTTTCAACTAAAACACATTTACCAATAAATTGTAGGGCAACTAATGTTAAAACTAAAGTATACATACATAAATGTATGTACCTAAAAAAATTAAACTATGTGGAATCTTTATAAAAACCTTCTTTCATTTAAAATGCACAATTGATATTTCAACTCAAAATCAAATCCCCAACCAATTTTTCCATTGACTTACTATTTTTAATACCACACGAAAACCGACTGTCTCTGTTACAAGTAGAAGGCCTGTGTTCATTTACATGTATGACTTTTAAGAACGACATGTGTTAAAACACTTGATGAACACTAAATATGAAGCACTTATGCACATACACATGCACACATGAAATATATAACCCTTTCATAGCTCAGTATATTTTCTTGGAAATTTTTTAATCCTTATTCCTTTTCCTGGCTAAAGCATTTTTTTGTGACTTTCATACAAGGACTTCAAACAAGGGAAGGATTTGTTTAACAAGGAGTCTGGTTTTACCCACGACTTCGTATAATGCTTATTTTTTAACTCCATACGTTTACTAATACATATAAAGGGAACAATGAACGTACCTATTGTGCATACCATTCAACACCAAGCTAAAAACAGTGGTTTTGGTTGTTCATGGAAAGACTTGCGAACAATAATCCATGCATTCATGTTTATGAACCTGAAAATGGATAAGCGTCTGGATATTTTCAGGTACCAAATACCATCATATTTTCACATGCAAAAGGGCCCTTTGAGTGGAGTATAAAAACCCAAGCAATGTCTTAGCAAAACCATCACTCAACTTCCAACCGTTATAGAAAGATATCCTTCAAACCAACAATCACTCTCCCTTAATATTTTCAAATCATTGATTTTTGTTGCCAAACAAATCAATAGTTATCGCCATGGCTCGTTTCAGTGCTATCCTCGGCATTGCTGTTGTGGCACTCGTTGCTCTCTACACCAACCAAGTTGTAAGTACAAAATATATAAGAATGGTTATTAAATTTACCTTTGAAATATAATGTTGTTGATTGATTAAAACTGGTTCGACATTTAGTGAAAACCAATAACATAACACTTACTCTATTATACTGCAACTTGAATCTGAAAGGATCCTCCAGTCTAAAGATGTCTCAAGGTCATCATTCCAGTGACGAAGAAATGGACCAAATAGTTGAGCAAACAGTTGAAAATAAATTGAACCAGTCCACAACGCAGAAAAAGACAACAAAACGTCCCAGAGCAGCTGACAAATCTGAGGATGAAACGGAACAGGGAAACTCTCAAAGGAAAATTGCACTGTTAAATGTGCCTCCGGAGACTGATGACGATGACTCTATAGCACTCAAACTCCAATTGAAACCAATTGACCCAGACCATATCCTAACAATATATGCATATGCCAAGGACCGTGATAGTGATGTTTTAGTTCGTGAATACATTGATTCTCTAATTAATTTGGAGTTCTTTCCTGACCGTCCATCCAGTACAGATATTGATAGTTTAGCCCTCCAAACCACAACAACAAATTTAAGTACACAGTGCAAAGCAGATGTTCATTCTCTACTTATGTCATACTTCCAGGAAACTTACTTTTGTCACAATATGGAGCAAGCAAAAAATCATTCAGTTGCGATAATTAAGGTAGACGCAAATGTTAAAATGCCCTGTTTCGCCTTATCCCCTGATCTTGGCCTTAAAAGATTCACAGAAGTGAAAAGAATCTGCTCCCTTCAATTCCAAGCAATCGCTTTTGACAATGCACGTTTCATCAAAGAGCTACTTTTCATCAGAGCAGCTTCTCTAATTAAAACGGAAGTCTCAACAACAATCACTGAACGAGTCGACGCTAGAAAAGAAACTCAAAACCATTTTAATGTTATTTATACCAGTGCTAAAACTCAGTTCATTAGGAAATTTCATGTCAAGGAAATTGACTTCAAAAACAGAGAAGATAATATTCGCCATGTTACCCCTTCCTGGAGAAAATTTGGTCAAGAGCCCCCAAAAGTTCCAAATAATCCCTATGCAAAACAAATTACCAGTATAATTAATTCCGGAAAATTTTCTCTCGACGCAATCTCAGTAGTAAACGATTTTAAGAAATTGACAGATGACCTGCAAAATTCAAGACCATTCAATTTTAGCAGCAAACGTGCAGATGAAAGAGATGCGGAAAGAAAAAGCAAGGAATATCCTGGGCCAAGCGGGAGAGGACGTGGAGGCGGAGCACGAGGAAGAGGAGGAAGGGGAAGGGGGCGATCAATTGGTTTATCCCGGAAACGTCAAACTGCCGATACTGATGATAATGGTACTTCAACTACTGGTGAAAAATCTTCGAAACAATTTAATTTTGGAAAGAAACCTTCCCAACCGGGCGCTTCAGTGCTCAATATTATCCAATGAGGAAACGCCACCAGTTCTCACTCTCATCATAACACAGACAACACTACTACGACGAAGCAAAACAGAAGATTTGTAAGTATGAAAAAAGTATTCAGAATAGAAAAATGTACTAAAACTCAATATAAATTTCTATGGGATCTATATAACTTTACAAAGAAAAATTCTCACATTCATAATTTAAGTACGATTAAAAATATTCCTTTTGAAATAGAATGTTTACTCAATTTAGGGATGAAGTTTTGTCTATCAACTAAACCTGACTTAAATAAAATTAGGAAATGCACAAAAGAAACAATTAAAAAAATTGCTTGGCGAGTATTTTTCAATTTGCAAGATAACAATGAGGATGACGATTCTTGTCTAAAAAATTGGTTCATCAGTTGTACAAAAGATTTTAGAAGTATCAATAAAATAAAGGGGCCAGTTTGTGATATACAAATTTTTTGTGTAATTCTAATATATTATGCAATATTATTTCTAATAAAATTAATCATTCTTCCCAAGTAATCTATGATCTCTTTGAACCAACTATTAATTTATGTAAACAATTTTGTTTGGAGAATAATCTTCTTGTTGTTGAAGCAGACAAAAATGCAGGGATTTGTTTAGTAAATAAAATAGATTACGACGAGGAAATTTTTCGGCAACTAAACGATCTAAATACATACGTGCCAAGTACTAACTCCCATTTTTCTATAAAAATGTTAGATTTCCGCGATAAATTGAGTTGCTTTGATAAGCTATTGCCTGATAAATATAAGCTAAAGAAATTTCTTACTGCTACAGACTGTCCTGCTAATTTTTATATCCTTCCCAAAATACACAAAGATTTTGTAAAATTTCCAAAAGGAAGACCTATAAGCAGTACTTATACGAAAACTAATAAATATGTTAGTAGACTACTTGATAGCGTATTGAAACCGTCTTTGCAAAATGTGTCTGATTTAATTATAGACACTCAACATTTTTTATTATTACTCAGCTCCTTAAAACTAGACAAAGACAAAAAATATTTATTGGTTACTGTTGACGTAGAAGCTTTGTATCCGAGTTTAAACATTAAAGACTGCAAACATCACTGCGTAAATGAATACTTACGACAAAATAACAAGGAATTAATTTTAAATAGAAGTCAATTTTTAAATCTAATGAGCCTTAGTCTTGACTACAATTTTGTAAAATATGAAAACGAAATGTTTTTTCAACACAGAGGCATCGAAATGGGCAATGCTGCAAGTGTCGCTGTAGCAAATATAACAGTATATCATGAGATTCGAAATATTTTTGCAGATAAGCCCGAAATTGCTTTCATGAAACGTTTTTTGGATGACATTTTTATGATAGTTGAAGCTGAAGGAATAGATAACATGCATACATGGCTGGCTGACTTACTAAAACACAAATACCTTAAATTTACGCATGAATTTAGTGAAAATAGTATTAATTTTCTTGATGTGAATGTCCAGTTAACCAGTGAAAATGCTATTGTAACTTCTATTTATAAAAAGCCCATGTCTCGCCATCTTTACCTTCACGCTAAATCAAATCATCCAATTCATTTAAAGAATTCCTTATTCTATTCCCAGGGTCTCCGTATTATTAGAATATGCAGTGAAGAAAATTCTAGGTTGGACGCTATTAAAACTTTATATGATATCTTTATAACGAGAGGATATAACAAACATATTCTTATGTCCACCTTTAATAAGCTTATTTGTATTGAAAGAAACGTTGTACTGAAACCTAAAGGTAAACTTCTCATTAACCACTTGTCTATTCATAATCCAGAAATTCTTTTAGAATACAACGTTTGTTTAGAAAGCGAACTACAATCTGTCCCAAGCCAAAATAATAATGTGTATGCGATTTTTCCTTTTTATGAATGTATTGGTAACTATAACAATATTGTGAAAAGTATTCCTAAATACATGTACAAGTACCTGCATAGATTAAATTTGTCAAGTCAAGAATACAATGTACAACATCTACAAAAAATCGTAAGTAGTCTGTCCATACAAACTGTGTATAAACGAACGATATGTGTAAAACAAGCCATCAGATAACTTCATTTTACTTTTGACAAGAAAAGAAGCGCAAGCTTCCTTTTGATTTACACAGTAAAATGTAATTTTATCTATTTTATTCTATTCAAGGTGAGAATTGGTATAGTATTTTAATTATAAGTATTAAAATCATTTATCATTTATATTCCTCTAATATTATATTATATAATCAATCATTTGTATTAAATATTGTTTTGTACAGCCTGATGAAGCAATGCCCACCACGCTATACCTTGGTTGCTTGATTAAAAGCTAAACTTTTTAATTTCCAAAAACCAAAACTGTTTTGTTTGAATGATTTTTTTCTGGACAACGGAGTTGGTTGCAGCTTTAAACCAGAGTTTTTACTAAACCTTTTGGTTACCTCGCATTAAGTCCAATGACACCTATCACGAACGAAATTAAGGGTTGACCTTTTGACTCTTAATTTCTAAGGAACTTTATCTTCAGAAAATGTTTCGCGAAAGTATTATCAAAAATTTTCGAGCACGTTTTCACAAGAATTTCGAGTAGATTCGGAATCTTGTTTATTTTCTTTTGTTAAAACAACGACTTACGATGGTTTAACGAAAGTATTTTTTTCTTAGAGATCTGAACTCCAGCTTGCAAACCAACGATCGAATCTTATAGGCGCCTGCGAGAGCCAAGCGCGAATTACTCGGCGCAGGAAAGGCCAATGGATTCTAAATTATGCTTTGTTCACCTTAGACTTATATTATTAAGGTAGTCTAAAACTTTAAACGTCCAAAATGACGCATACTTCTAACCACTGTCATAGCATGGATTACTATTTAACTTAGTTTTTATAACTCATATAATCGTGTTGTACTCGATAAAATGCATGTTACGTAGTCATTTCACAATAAATTCATATAATAAATACCACATATTTTCATTATATGAATTCATCTACGATTAACCAGAAGTGCATTAGCTAATGAACATTTTGTAGCCACAGTGTGCAAGCGCAAGAAATTTCGTCAGACTTATGCACTCAGACCACTTTCGCCACTTCAACGCCAAAAGAACTTTCCTTACCAAATAGTACCCACATATTTGTCATTTAGGAACCATCAGATTTGTTATCAGTGAGGCTCATTAAATACATTTCTTGAGCTTTTTTATTGCAATCATAAGACAAAGAAGACAGAACGTTTGTGAACCGGCGGTGTGCCACCAATATTATAAACTTTAAAAAGCTAAACCGTAATAACAGAAGTTGCTCAGAATCTGCTTTTTTACAAAATGACACCAAATAAATAACTTGGAATAACCAAAAACTACAAATTTCTTGTATGTAATTTAAGTTTCATAGAATCAAAACGGCACATGTGTAACTGGCGAATGTAGCACAAATATGAACCTAATAGCAGTCGAACTCAATAATTTAATCCAGTTTACCAGACCCAAATTTAATATTACAACAGTAAAAACTGATAGCAGTGAAAGACCTTTATTTAAAAACATTCTTAGATCTTTCGCCTATTTGTGGATCAGTCCATGATAATTCAACAGAAAATGGGAACTACTATTTTATACATATTTATTTTAACTTTATCAATACTTTGTTCGTCGATGGGCGAAAAAAACTACACATTTCAGAACACTCTTACCACAAGATTATTAAAATCTACATCCTTGTCAGATCCAACTTCGAAAGAGTTTGCCACTTTGCGCAAAAAGAAATCAGTGAGAAAATATCTAAAAAGTCTGGAATTAACACCAAATTTACTCAAAATACAAAAAGTTGTGGATAACTTGTATTCAACACTCAAGCACTTCATGACAGCTCAATGCCTTATAGTAATAAACAACTTTGAATCAAGTGATGTGAGTCCAACAATTGAGTTTCCTTTAATTTTCAGGCAGTTTGAAATAGCATTTGGTCGTGTAGACTATTTTGACTCAATTACAAATAGAAATATATATGACGAACGTACACTTTGGGTTCCAAAGGAAAAGATTCATAAGCTCAATGGCAGGTTCTCTGCCGAGAAACCAAACGTAATACACGATGCTTTAAAAAACGGTTGGAGCAAATGTTCAATTTTAAAATATGTTTACTCACTTTGGCCAGCTGACAAAAATAGTTTTGACTGCTTTGGTACAAATTCGTTCAACTTTATTTTGTCATCCAAGCCTTGGCAATGTGAAGTGCAAGTGGATTTATTTATACCAGATAACTTACTGCAACTTGCAAAGTATACAGAAATTTTTGATAGCTTGTCTACCACACAATTACGCACTATCCCAAGTTTAAGACCACCAATCCATATATTAGTTGATAAAAAGCCAGGTGTAAAATGTCACTAATTCATGAAAATTTCGAAATGTCCCAAGGAATTATAATTAATTCGTTCGTACGACAAACAAAAAATATGACTCCATTGAGTTTTATTAGTATATCTCCAACTAAGCATGTTTTCATTTGTCCCACATGTCACAAACGC
>JAQFXM010007022.1:0-12445 GCA_034693345.1 Entomobrya multifasciata | reverse complement strand
AGCATGTCAAATACTATCGAATGACATATCACTTTTTATAAAATTCCCATTGTCGTGATTAATCATTTAAGCCAAAAAATTTAATAGGAAATGGACAATTTGAGAATCCGAGACGACAAGAGAATATCAGTTCTTATAATACTGATGTGCTTGCTTTTTACTTGTTTTTGTAACATCCAGAAAATATAACCATTTTCTTGAATAGCCTATTAAAATGTTACAATAAGTAGTAGAACTTATCCCGCTACTAAAGCTGCCCCGTTTCCGCCGACAGCAAGGGCCAGGAAGCAGATGTGCAAAGATCTGTGAGTGGCCTATACGCAATTTTCTATTTACATCAAAGCATTTTTTTGGAGAACACTGTCAGCACATTTTTGTCGAGAAACTATTTTTTGTATCAAGATACATACTTGCCATGAATGATGAACTGTTGACATTCTTGCATATATAGAATAGCACGACTCAGTTCACTTCATTTAATAAAAGAAAAAAAGTTAGGTGACGATGTCGAATAGACCGCCCGACCAACGGAAGCCAGCCAACTTTTTTCTTGGCGAAATTTTGTGTGCGGAAAATGTCATATATGAACCATTGCTGAGCTTTTGGTATGTCGTATGATGAAACGATGGAAGTGGTGGTGGTAGTGTGGCGAGATGGTATTGTAACTTGTGCCAGCAGACAAAGATCCCCACACGAGTTCTAGGAGAAAAGTCTTCACCACATTACCAAGCCAGTGAAAGCACTGGCCCACTAGCCACCAACCAAGCTCGCATTGTGTAATTCCATCATCACCTTTATAAGTACGACACGAGCTTGAAGGCAAGAGTCCAATAAATGTAGACGCGGACATATATAGTTATACTCATTTTCCCCCTGTGCACAAAACCAATATACCTTTTATATTACTATTTAACATCTCTTGGATTTTTATGTTCGCTACGTGCAGCATTTGTATCCGTCAGTTAGACCGGCAAAGATTTGGACGAGCAAGAAGAGAGGAGATAGACGGAGATAAAAAGTCAAAATAAAGTTGAATTGGTCTAGGACTACCTATTACATCACGCGCCACATTAGTGACTACCCGCGACTTACAGTTGGACAGGAAAAGAGGCGTAGGGGGAAGGAAATGGTTGAAACCGTTTGGTGTGGTTGAGCGGCTGTTAACTAGTTAATGATGGCGTGGGTCATCTCATGAATTCAGGCAATGTCATCACGGAGGATTAAGAAGCAAATCCTGTCGAAATGATTTCTCAACTTATGAACTGCCTTTTTGGCAGCAGGGCTTGTAACTTCCAACTTCAGTAAGTTGAGAGTTTTGTCCTCTTGGAAGCATGCACTCTCTACACAAAGTGTAAATATAACATCAGCGGATTCGTAAAATGTTTGTAAACTGTTCATTTTTTGAGGTTGAGAAGGAAGGTATGTAATATTTCGTTCATCGTTTGAAAAGCAAAATCTACCGAAATTCTCGAGTTTCAAAACGTAGACATGACATGCAATTTTTCAAGAGTAAAAATCTCACATAATCGAGTATCAAAAGACAGTGCACTAATAGGCACACTGACAATTCCGATTTCTTCTTAAATTCGGTCACCGACAAAAAGACTTCACCTTCATTGGACTTTAGATGTCTTAACAAAGTTAAGAAGTTCGACTGTCATTCCTTTTTTCAAAGGGAAAGTAGTGGTCAAGTCACTCGTGATGATAATGCTGCCAATGCTGCGGTAATAACGTTTCCTGTTCGGAAGAAACATGTGACATGCAATAGTTTCTTCTTGGAAACTAGTTTGATATAATTATACCAACCATCTGGTCTTGCTATCATAATCAACGTAGACTTGATATCATCACTTCAATGTCATTAGGCGCAGTAGATGATAACTAAATAATAGTAAAAAGAGAACACTGAGAAAACTTTACCATGAACTGTAAGAGTAAACACATAGTAGCTACTGAAGCAGAAGCCTCTGTGTGGTAGATTGCGTTATGAAGATTAATATTGACTTCAGTTGGAAAGATTCAAAAGAGAAAGCTTCGAGAGGGGCATGAGAAAGAGAAAGCATTACACGAGTTTGCGTATGGTAGTGAAAGTTACACGGACTAATATTGGTGTGTAAGTACAAAAGAGAAAAGATAGTTAGTTGAGCAGCTCAATAAAACGTAATGAGTGCTGGAAAGTAGAACACGATAATACAGTTAACTGCGAAAAAACGCTAACAAAGACCCTTTTTTGCTGTAAAGATGACTTCCTGCTCATTGCTTTCTCAACAGCAATCGTGTACATACATACCTGTGCGTGTCGTGTCGATGAACTAATATTAACTCCATGAATTTCTTTAAGTCAGGTAATTGGATTTTATGCGTACTTTTGCTGATCAAACATTTGTTGTCTCCAACTATTCTAGTCTTTTTATACGTAGGTATTGTGCTATAGATGCTGGTATACCTTTCGTTTCAATTTTCCATACAAGATTTTTGTATATCATTATCGTTCCTTGGCACTTTTCAATTAAAGATTTTTAAAAAGGAGCGAAGTTTCCTCGTTACGAAGCTACAACAGCTGAAGATAATAAGCAGTAAATTATCTAAAAGATTTACATCACTTTTTTTAGCATCTTTAAGGTAAAAATGTCTTTAAAATTGTGCTTTCAATGGTAGAGGCAGCTCATATATACATACATACAAATAGATTAGTTAATAATTACATTTCCGTAAACGAATCCTTTGAAAAAAGTTTGCAAGTTAATTTATGTATGGAAACTTAAAATCAGGAAAAACTATCTTCAGCGTTAAGGGTACCTTTAACTTTCACTATACATGCTTTTCTTACAAGTCAAACATAATGATGTCAGATAATTTCAATGTGTATGACGTATCCTTACAACACAAGTGATATTGCTTCCAGCAAAAACACCTTTATAAGGCTAGAAGACTCTTGTTAGAAATAAAGCTAAAAATGTACCATGCTTCAAGTATAATTATACTAAAAACGACCCAAATTCTGCTTTGAATTGAGTATGAAAAACGGGCCCAAAAAAGAAAAGTGGACTGAATAAACTAAAGTAAAGCCTCTTGATAAAAGTTTTAATAGACTGCTATTGTACATGTTTTAAGATGATTGTTATCACTCTTGTGATATAGCCTACTTGGAAGTGATGTAAGCTTTAGTGAAATTAGAGTGGAGTTTTAAGTAGATAAGGCCAGCTGTAACAATAAAGGCTTGTTTAATTATACGGCATAACACCTTCTACTGAAACTGGAAAACTTAAAAAACTACTTTACTCAAAAGACAAGCAAAAAAATTCAATTTTCGTCTTTCATGTCTTATCCAACTGAGAAATTTTGCAGGTAAATAAAAAAGTGTAAATGAATATATGAGATAAGGATGACATACAGTGCATGTGCCTATTATCTTTAAGGAGTTGGAGTTGACAGTTATGTAAATTTTACTCTGGGTGCTGTAAATGAGAGGGTATACGAAGAAACCCTTTTATACTTGATTATAGTACAGCATTCAGCAAAAAACTCGATTTGGTTTCGGAATAGGATTTACAAAATTTGCTAATAATTTGATCCCCGATTAATTCCTTAATAACATCGAGTTGATGAGTTGTGCCAGTCAACACAATATATTTTGACTTTTACACAAACTAATTTACTTCGTATAAAAGCTCAAATTCCTTTACAGATCTTCATACTAAGTCAACTATTGAATTTAGTGAAAGTTCTTATTTCATCCCTGACGGTCTGTCATCACAGAGTGACGTTCGTCTTCGCTATTTCAAGCAAAGAAATGAGAAAAAGTGATGGCGATGATTATATGACATGTTCATATAGGCACAGTACAGTACTACCCCATTTTTTGAGGCAATAAACAAGATGGGACAACGACGCGACAGAGTAATGAGAAAAAGTTTGGTGTGAGACAGCTAGCAAGAAATATTTATCATAAGACAAAAATGCAATTTACATCTTGTTACTTCAGTATTCCCAAAATACGTTGACTTCCCGTTCCTATAGTTTGACGAGTTTGACAGTCAGGTGTCCTTGCATTTTAATACTACTGTTCGTCCCATGATGACGTAAAAATTAAAGAAAAGACTCTCATTACTTGTTCTTGTCAATGTTGCTGATAAATACTGGTTGACAAATATGCATACAGACCTATGAACTAGATACAAATTAAAAATTATTCATTGAATCTTCACTACTCGAATGTATAATTCATCTTTTTCAAGGTATGTTTTAACGAAAAGTTCAAGAATAGACAAAAATTAAAACTTTTCTTTCAATTTGCATTCAAAATCTAGCAAGCATTTTGCTCACCTTTCTTATCTTGCATTTACACACCTTCGTATACAAAAGAGAGTAATTGTCACCTTCGTGGAACAGACACAGCCGCCTAATCACATCTCTATTCATCCTTCCATGACAAAAGCCACACAATTTTCTCAAGGAAAAAGGAAACATAGACGATAAAACTGGGAATATGCAAACTTGTATAATGTGAGGACATTATTTATACGAAAAAGAAAATAGTAAGTAAAAAAAAGTGTAATTTGTGGATTTTTTCTCTCTTCAGCTCTGCCTAGGAAAAATTCCAGATATGTGAGCATGTGGTTAGTATCGTGGTGGTATGTGTATCCGTAAAGTAATATTTCTGTGGAGAAAAAAGTTTTGCTCTCTATTTTCTTACCCAGTCTGGTTTTTTTGCGTTTCCTAAACAAGGGGATTTTTTTGCTTAAACTTCATCAAGCATGCAACAACGCCTTCCACTTATTAAAATCCCTTTTCTCTAGAGAGGTCTGCTTTATGCCACACACACACATGCACGTGTGAATGAAGTCCCCTCTAAGTCTACTATCTACTCACTACTGGACTACTGTATTAGTTTACACATTTTTAGGAAAATGGAACAAAGTATACAGTATCATACACCAGAAAAATGGTACATTGTAGTGCTTTATATGTATCATCCATGTAAGTCGTCGTTTTTTTCTCTTTCATGCTTTTATTTTATCGAACTTCATTCTCACTTTACTCTCTTTTACTTTTTTGCAATGCTCTTTTAGTCTTGAATAAAAAGCATATAAATAGAGAAAAATAACAAATAAAGGTTTAGGTACTTTCTTTTCATATTTTTGCTGTTTTTTCTCAATTTAGACTTGTTATGTAGTTCATTAAAGCGGAAAGCTTTATGTCCTCATACCGTAACTACACCCATCCTTTTTTCTTGCATCTTCTATATAGCCATTATACGGCTCATGCATCCCATTTCAAAGTATTTAGCTATGATTCCAGAACGCGAGGAAAATGTCATAAGAAATTAAGAAAAAATCCTCTTTTTTGGGAAACGAAGACGTAAACGATAATGGGTATAAATAAAACGAGCATTTCTCACATTCGCTGTGCTACAACAACCACACCAGCAAAACTCAGAGAAGAGTTTAAATTGCTTCACACATATCCTTGTCTACTCAACTCGTGTATCCGTTCCCACGAAGAGGCGAGATACAATATCAAGAAAATTTGCTGAGTTCTCCTAAAAAGCGAGAAAAATACAAAAAGCACATCTTTGTACGAAATGATGTGTAGTTTTAGTTTGTGCGTGTGTGCTACTTATTTTTTCGTATGGGTATATTATTGTTTTAATTTGGTTGGTAAAAAAACAAAGTGAAGTTGATGTAATAATGTTAATATGTAATAATAATAGTAACAACAAGAATAAATGTATTTTTTTGTAATCCTATTTTAAAGTTCAGCCTATAATACTAGCACGTCTCATGTTTTGTCTCTCCTTCTCTTCAGAAAGTATAAATATTTTCATTTCAATGAAAGGAGAACAAATGCGTTATTTTTATCACTATTTTTATCAGCATGGAACAAAGAAAATAAATATATTCGAAAAAAGAAGCTGAAATAAATAGTGATATTCATTGTGCATGCTCACAAGAGCCAACAGCAGTACAAAATGACATTATTACGTCGTTGTCGGTCTCTGGCATGACAGAGTTTACAAATTACAAAATGTATCGTGTGCTGACTGAAAATTCAATGTACAACAGTTCATATGGAAAGTCCCACGACGCATTCCACAACTCCATCCAAAATGCTTACATTCCATTTTTAGATGAACATGAGAATTTTATTTTTTTCTGAACAATCGCTGCTACACTCTGATAGAGCCAAAGAGGAAAATGGTGTTCATGCCTTTGAAGTTTAAGTATAAGTACATAATCATATCATGATACAATGACAGTAAAAATAACTTCAAAGCAACTTGATATTTTCAAAAGTATTTTGGAAGTAGAATGGAAGCATTTTTTAAGAGAATATTATGCAAACTCAAATTAGCCGTGACTTTTATCGTAATATTGTCGTGATATATTATTTTGTTTGGAGTAGTAGTGAGTAGTGAGGTGGTTTATAATAGGAAATATTTCACTTGTACAACTTCTGTGTGAAGTTTGTATGTGTATTAATATAAAACTCTTTGTACACTTAATACTCTGTTAGTCATTATTCATTCTGACGATTTTTCTCTTGGTATTTCTGCATATTTATCTTATGGATAGGCATTTGTAAATATATTTTATCCACTGAAGAAAAATGTAATTTTGAGACAGATAAACACATATCTATACAGCTGTCTCATTAAACTTGCTGCATCGTATATTTTATTAAGACTGAATGAATGCACCATCATGACATGAGTGAGTGGTACTCAAGAAAGTATATGCGTATTACCTATAAAAGATTATTTTAGTTATGAAAACTTATTGTTATGATATTTTCGTCTTAAACGGATTACAAACTCTTAAAATAAATGTCCTTTACCCGACGTTTTGTCTATTGTGTTATGCATTATGATGATTTGCCATTGCCACCAATGTCTGGCTTGGCTAATAGTCATGCTCATGCATTCACATTCTTCTCTATTCTCCATATTCAAAACTTTTTCTTCAAACTACCACTTTTCTCTTTGGCATTGTATATTGTGGTTATATTGCATGTCATTCCGGTATAAGCAGAAGCTTCCTGTTCTTTCACATACAATAAAAAAGTGTTTTCCCTTTCCATTTTATGATGTCTATAGTCTGTGTTCCGTGTTGGATTTTGAGTTGACCGAACACAAACCTTAATATTCTTCCTTCCTTCCTGCCCTTTCCTTGTAACCCTCCTACTGGTTCTTTAACGTCATCTTTTTCACTTAAAACATTATATCTTATACCTTCAATGCATTTATGTGTCGGTGTAGTTGTGCATTATTTTTCAACGTTTTGTACATAATACATTGCATTGTAAACTATGAAGCATAGTAAGAAAGACTATAGAACTCAGGCCTTGGATTTTGTGCTCTGAATGGAATAAAATGAATGGAGAAATTTACTATATTGTACATTTTGAAAGCGAATGGATTACTTCCATCACTAAAGTACACGAAACGGTATAACTTTCCATATAGCATTGCATACAACAAAGCAGGATTGATATGTCTCTGCGCTGTACTGTATAGAAAATTGGGATCACTGGGACATTCTAGTAGTCTATCTGTGCACAGTAACCGTATGCAATATAAAGACCGTCATTCCATTTTTGAAAATTTAACCATTTACAAAAATATTATATGCCTCCATGGTACAATGTAATGGTCATTATCATTCATTCAATGAAACTCATTTCTTTGTAATATTTCAGATCAAGCTGGGTCATATGTGGAAAGAATGGGCATATTCAGTGTAAAAGGGATTTTGTGTGAGGAAATGACAATGGTGATATGAACTCTTTGCCGGAAGGGCGGATAGAATAAAATGGAAGTGAGAGTGAGCTGACGGCGTGGCGTGAATACGACGATAACTTTGCGAAAAGGAGTAAAACTATATATTTTTATGAATTTTTAACTCTTGGATTACATGTTATTATTTATACGTAATGTACTTCTATATTTTTAAGTTTATAATACCAATTTACTAGCAAAAGTTTGCGCCCAACGAATTCCGTTGGCATTGCATAAGGCTGAATAAAAAATATATGGAATTGGAGCATCAAGCACACATTTTTTGTATGACCATAAAACGCTTCTTGGGTTTACACTTGGTGTCCTAGTCCTACTACGTGCTTGGCCTTTCTCCCATGCGTTGCTGCGAGGCAAGTGGCATAATAAAGTGAAAGGATTTTAAGATGTGTGGAAATGCCACGTTCTTTCACTTATACGAGAGACAAGACCATATCGTTTTTAGTTTTGACCTATGGTTTCGCAAGCAGTATGAGAATATTTACTTTACGATTCCAATGGTATATATATGGTCGTAGCTATGTTCCATTACAACGCTTTCACCATGTCATCCAACCACCACAACCACAGACAGCACACGAGGGTAGATCAACTAAAAAATAATTGCGAAATACGTACGAATCCATCCTTTCATACCAAACCATTTTCGCAGCACTCAACTCATATGAAGCGGATGTTCCAATATTTTTAAGATAGCCGGGCAACAGAGTTCCAACATCCATTTAACGCCCCATCTAATTTGGACCCGAAGGCCTAGAAATATTTCCCTCTTAACAAAACGTCAATCAAATCCTGATTTTGAGATTGGGGTAGTGGCAGCAGCGGTAAAAGTACTGATGTTTCCTGTGATGAAGCATTTTTCTACAATTCTTTTAGTTCCAAATAGAAACTGCCTATCTATCGTTTCCTCTCATTCACGCTATCCTCGATTCCCCATTCTCCTTCATTTTCCACCATGTCGAATGCATGTCAATTTCAAGACAGTGTGTTATGCGGTTTTGGTGTTCCGCTTTTACTACGGCATCCGACGCATATCATCATCGCGTCGTCTTCTATGTAGTTCCCCGAGAATGAATGCAGTGAAAAAATATTCGTGATGATGATAATAATATGATCTTCGTCCTCTTAACTTCATACGCATTTGACATAGCTGAGTGTACAAAAACTTAATGATCATGATATGATGATGACGATGATGATACTTACGATGGAATCCCATGGCATGCATGGCATGGCAGTTGAACGAGAAGTGATATGGGATGGGATAATGGCGGTTCCGGGAACATGATATAATGAACCAATGAAGAAATGCTGAATTCGTTAGTATAGCTTGTGGCAAAAGGGGTACTTGTTTAAAACCCAGACTGAGTGAGCGAACAAACGCTAACATTTTCGCTGAGCGAGTGATTCGTAGAAGATATCTAAATAATAAGAATAATAACTTGTAGATACCGCAAGCGGATGAAATACACACAGGCGCTCCGCAGCAAATATATCTGTTATCTTTTGGTAAGAAATGAGCGTGTATAAATTATGGTTCATTGTGAAAATGCATTTATGCTAGTTATGAAAGCATACCAGTCAAACCCACTAAAATGCCACAAGAATACAAAAATAACTGGAGTGATTTTTTTCTCTCCGGTACTCTTTCCCCCTTTGAAACCGACAATTTTAAAAATGAACTCTAGCATATAAAGTAAGATTGAAAAGTAAAGTGAAGTGTATGAAAATGCAGTAGACTCATCTGAGTGAGTTAGTGAATAGAGCGGTTTGTTCGACATAACACAAATACATAACTAACTGCAGCGGCACGATTGCACATTCAACTAAACTTGCTTCTCTCTCTCTTCTCCATGTGCACTTAGCAGAGAGACAGAGACTAGACACGCTGTAAGCAAAAGTCCATAAAAATATGGGTTTGTAAAAGAAGAAGTAAAGAGAAGAGCTAAAAGAAGCAGAAAAAGAGTTATTTAATGAGGTTGAAAGTAAGACAGATACTCTTTAGGTTTGACATTATAGTGCATGGTAAAATAAAGGTCTAAAATCTACATCAACTTATTTTATATGCGGCAGCACGCAAAAAATAAGAAGAAACGAGAAAATCTACTCTTATGTAAGCTTTTACTGTGCAGAAAAAGAGAGGAAAAAGAAGGAAGATATATATTTGCCTTGCCAGTTATATAAGTGTTTTGTAAAGTTGTGAGTATGCTGAAAGTCTACTTCTGCTCCTCACATAAAATAATGACGACTTTTACACAGCGACGCAGTGTGAAAGTGACAGTCAAGGCATGGGATGAATTATGCATTCTTATATGTTTCTCATACATGTGTAGCAAGTGTTCTCCTCCCTTCCTCTTTATTCAAACGGATAGCATAATGTAGTTATATACCATATAACCCCCCAAGTGTCATATAAAAAGGATGTGAAAGTAGCTCTTCTCGCACGCTGGTTAATAAGTACAAAACGGTTTTATGTACATAAGATTAGAAAATATAGTGATATCACAACCACCAGGAAATTTTGATAACAGGATGAAAACGTGTTTCGTCTTCATTCACTACAAATGGTTGGAGAGACTTGAAATCTCCACTTTTCTGAGTCTACCGTATAAAAGTAAACAAACCAGAGAATTTGTAAATTGTATGATAGCAAGAAAAAGATGATTATGATCACTCAAATGTAAGGTTATGCTCTATGAAGATGATATTATATAATCCCAGTAGTTGACACCATCATACTTGTGCATGTACAACCACGCTTCGTTTCCACTGGGTTGCCCTTCAATTTGCTTTATAGCTTACTTCTCCTCACATTCAATGTAATCCAACACGATACCATATCACCCTATTTAGTGTTTACTAGTATCGTTTAACCACTTAAAAGCAACATAAGCAACATGTCCAAAAATGCATTTGACTTCTATCCTAAATCAAATCAGTTCAGTGACATCATTTATCTTACATCTTAACAAAGCAATACAAGCAACACACGTGTTCTTCTTATAAGATTATTATATTGTTTCATTTGACGTATCTGTGTTTACGGAACAAGATGCTTGTTCCGTTCCGAACACATTTTTTTATGCTAGTCTGTTTCCTGTCATATTTATTTCTGGGTACAACGTTACTTTTAACTGAAGACTCATATGTATCATAAATAATTGACACTTTTTAATAAATCTTTAATAAGATGGCCGTCTATTTTGCTGGAATATCTTTTTGTCATCTTTGTCAATCTTACTTAAGTAAGAAAGATAACTTGTACAAACATTTTCAGTATACAAAGACTAGTTTTATGATTATGTCAGTCAGCATCAGCAAAGCTTAAAATCAGAGTCAAGGCATTGTACTAACTAAAACATCCAACCTCATTTTAGCAAACGGTAAACTAGAAGAATATGCTGCCTCGTGTTTTCTAGGGAGTACTATTTTTTCTAATGAAACTAGCATTTATTTCCGATCTACTCCATCAGAGAAGATTTTCGCCTGCACATGATGGTCCATGCGATGTTGGGAAAGGTAATCTTGTAGTACAAACAGGGTTCACAAAGAAGCTTCAAGTCAAATATGCGCATACAGATACAGTATAAATAAGAAATAGAAAACTGGATCTCGAGACGGACTCTCAAAATGCCGGTATCTTAGAAGTGCGTATACTGAATACGTATCTACAAACTTGGGTTGCATCTTCTCCATCGTCGAAAAATGCTTTATTTTTATCCATGCATGTAGAATGGAAATCATTATCTACATCAATAGTACAGTTTTTTTGTGCGTTCGAGTTTTTTTTTTCGAAGCAACTTAGATGCTCTATCTTAGACGTCTGTCTGTGATAATGTACACACATGCTTATAAACAAACAACTGTAAACAATCAAACGAAAGAAGCCTTCCTTGTAAAGGATTTATTATAATTCTGTGTGCATGTTTGCTCTAAATTGGGAATTTTCATGTCATGTCACCATAAATCTGCCAGCTACAGTCTGCCCTTTTACCTAATGCTTGACATCTCCGAGTAAAAATATTTAAAACTTTTTTTCTTCGGTTTTTTTTGTATGTTAGTGTGATATGCTCTTCCATGCATGAAGCCGATATATTCCACAAAAGACGTTCTTCAGATTTCCCAACCACTACAAGCTACAATACAAAAAAAACTAAAAGATAACTCTCGCATGGTAAAAGGAGGAAAAAATGTCAAACTCAATAAACATATTTTGTCTACATGCAGACCAAACCAGGTATATTTATGGGAAAATACGGGACGAAACCAATATCCCCGGCTTTTCACAAAAAAAGGAAAAAAACTTAAAGATGCCAAAAGCAAGAAGTCTTTGCACTTGGCATCATGACATGGTTAGTTTATTTACGCTTAGTGCGTATCTAGTTTTATCTGGTGCGTGGCTCACCTGGCCTGGCTCACCTGGCCTGGCCTGGCGTGGCTCACCTGGCCTCTGACGTCATCATAATGCTTTTGCTTATACGCAGTATAAATACTTAAGAAGCATAATAAAATCAATTGGACGTCTAGATCATACAATTTTTGAACTTGAAAGTTTGACCCCAGAGTTGACCCAAAATTGACCCCAGAGTTGACCCAAATTGACCCCAGAGTTGACCCAAATTGACCCCAGAGTTGACCCAAATTGACCCC
>JAQFXM010007021.1:0-12445 GCA_034693345.1 Entomobrya multifasciata | reverse complement strand
AAGGTCTGGGCGTGCGATTTCTCATGTCTAGGCTTGCCACTTCTCGGGCTTGGGATTTCCCACCCTGGCGTGGGTTGTTCAGGCTCGGGATTACCTGCAATCAGTTAACCCGTACAACTTCATTGTTCATGAAACTGGAAAAAATGTTGACTTTAAGGTATATTAAACGTACACAAACAGGCATGGCCTAAATACTCGCACATACGCACAACACGATTAGGATTTTTATTTCACTGGTTGTCACTAGATTACTGCGTGTTTCAAACTAATAATCTATTTCAATGTATATTGCAAGGGTTAGAAAGCTCAATCCGTTTGTTGTTCCTTGGACCGCCTCGTCGCATTATTTTCGCTAAATTGCATTCAGATATGTATACGATAAAGTCCTGAAACGTTCAATATTACAATCCTCGTGGTCGTCCTTGCTTACTGTCGACGACACGGGGCAATTGAGACGGAGAGATTAAAACTTCAATCATTCGTCTGTGTTCATGGAATTTTACACATGTACAATGTACATATACATTCAATTCACAAAGCTCATAATGGTATAAAGGTAATTCATGTGCACATACATGTTTTAACCCTTTTATTATGCTGGCAGATAGCTTGTGTAGAAAAACTTTTGGGTATTTTTAAACAGAACTAACATACCTGAGCACTCAGTTGATCAGTTCCCTTAGAACCATGAACAAGTATTGAGACCCACATTTAAACTAGAAACGTGTTAAGAATTGGCGTACATCCGAATAGTTTCTCTCTTTAAGTTTGTAGCTATAATTAACAAGTAAATACTGAATATTTAATCAACTGATTCATTTTTTAAATATTAAATTGAGAAACAGCTAACAACTAACAAATGAAAAATTAAGCACTTCCGGTGTAACACAATCAATTTTACTCTTTTTCTCATTTGAAAAGACTATGGAACGTGTTTGTAGAAGCCCACCACTAAAGGCAACTGCCAATTTCTGGAGCAAAAGTCATTACGAATTCGACCGGACAATTTTACTCAAAGTATTTCCTGAAGAGGTAATTGAAACTTTATTACAAAATAATTCCATATTCTAATTCAATACATCCTAGTCAATATGATCTAAATTGTAATTCTTTTGTAGATTTGGGAATTAGTTCTTCAAAATGTGGAAGATCACAAAAGCCTGCAAGACCTCTCCAATTCGTCCGCATTTTTCTACCAAAGGTTGTTGAACAGGCGAAAAACATACCTTTTCCCGGGTGTTATTGGACTGCTTATCAGACTAAATAAAGAGAATGACGCACTTTTCACCACCTCCGCTAACAATGCAGAGGATATAAGTTTAGCAAATCAAAATCAGGAAGGTGGTAACTTGGAAATGAACCACTTGAACAATCAAGTCTGGCAATTCCCGTGGTGAGTTATATCATAAAAGTTCTAATGTCCAAAGAAATTATGAAATAACTTATGCAAAACATTATCATGTAAATGTTTTTCTTAGGGTCCTACGATTTGTGTGCAAAAAATGGAACAAAGCTTTTGAAGATTACTGCCGGAATCATGAAATATTTCCATTTGTTGAAACTCGCAAAATGTTTACTTTTCGCGAAAATTTCCACCATTCTCACAGAGAATCACTTTTTGTAGAAAAGTTTGGTCCAGTATTTAAATCTGCATTTTTGGAGTTTGGTTTCGACCGGACATTCGAAAATTTGACGGATTTTTTTTTGTGGCTTGTGAAAATTTTAACACATCTTTCAAACATAAAAGAACTAGAGATCAGATATACTCCTGGAGAGCAAACTACTCGCCAGACTTTTCAAAATATTGCACAAAAATGCATCCCACAAATGAAAAGTTTAAACAAACTTGATATTTTCGGAAACCTTCCACTTCAGATTTGTACAGAATTATTACGACAAAACAACCAGTTCGAAAAATTATGCCTTTTCCTTAATCATGTGGATGTGGGCCACGCTTTTGATTTTTCCTGTAAAATGCAGAATTTGAAAGACTTAACGATCAATGTAAAATTTGACAAAGAACTCGAGCAACTAAAACGTTATGGAAAAAACTGGAAACTTTCAAAGTTCGAAGGACAATTTATTTACTTTGAAGGTAAAAACTCCTTGCATGATATTTTCAAAATGGTAGAAGCTAACTGGAGCAATACCATAACCGAATTGGTACTTACGCTTCCCGATAACCCAGGATGGACGCCAACAAATTCAATTTGGAAAATTGTGACCAACCAAACAACAAGTCTAAGATTACAAAGTATGAAAGTGTTAAAATCAGTTCAGCTTACCACGTTCGTCCCAATATCTGTGGACTTTCTGCTGCCCTGCTCCGACACATTGGAATTTTTAGAAGTACTTTGGATTGGTCGCCGGTTGAGTCTTCCAAGTCTATCAGAAATTTGTTTAGACTCTATAGACAAACACATGGTTGAATTTATTGGGTTTGAAAATAAAATGGAGAAATCGAATATTTGGAAAATGTTTCCAAAATTACAAAAGATAAGAACATTCGGAAGACGTTTCCAGAGACCTGCTACTTATTAATCTCCAGTTAGTGTTTCAAAATTAAATTATATTCTCTTATATTTCTAATCGGACAGTTTATTGCACATAAAATGAAATCCTATTTATACTACTATTTTTTAAACTAAATACAATATTTTTGTAAACTTACGCTGAATTTATAAACGCAAAGAATTGGTTTGTTGTTTATAAATCAAGTTATGTAATAATATTTTCATTAAAATGTATCACAAATTGAAGCGCAATGGGTGATGCTAGTGGGGCTTTCTTTGAGTTATTTGTAATGTTTTGTGCCATGATTAGATATTAAGAACATACATAACTTTACAATAAAATTAGAAAACAGCAACCAATACTTAATAAAATTGATGCTTATCAAGTTATTATTTGAAATGTTGTAAAAATTGTGAAAGCTCAAATAAAAGTTAAAGTTTTGATACAATAATATTGATGCTCGCAAAAAATTAATCTGGTAAATATTAGGATTTGATGCCGAAATATGCGATGGCGACAAATTATATTTAGTACAGCATTAGACATGTGTTTAACTGTTCTAAACAAGCATCAAGTATGAATAGTATGGTCTGCATTATTTAGCAGTAGATTTGTTCTTTGAAATAAAAGCGTTTAGAAGTCAAGAATGAAATTCGCCTGGATGGTTTTATGTTTTACGTGTAAAGAAGACAAAAGACTGAGATACTTGTTGTGGTTTACTGAACAATAAGCGTCTGTTTAATTGCTGTGTACCAAGTTATGCCTTTGCTCTTAAAACCTTTAAAATTAAACATGTATGCAAAGTCAAAGCGTTTTTACAAAAATGCATAGTGGTACCATTTGAAATGCAACCTTCTTATGTCAGATGTGGAGAAATAATGCATGATAGCTCAGCTGAAAGAACTAGTTCTTCAATAATTATATATTCACACCTGGATACCTTTATAAATAAGTTCAAGATATGCTGAGAGAACAAGAACGGCAAGTGTATATTTTAGGTACCTAGCTATTTTGCTTAGAATTACGTTGACAATAATAATATGCAACGCATACGTGATCTCATATTTGGAAGCGTGTGTGTATGTCATCTATCTATATACATATAAACAGAAGTGTTGATGTAAAGTCAAACAATGAAGAAATGTGGAACATTCAGACTGAATTTCACTAACCCTAAAAAACAGTATATACTTGTTATGTACCAGAAAATGTACTTATGTTTGTTAAGCTAGTTTGTACTCAATTATTTACAATTGGTTTAAATACGTGCATACATTTGGATATTCAAGATGTACACACAGGTAAATATAATTCACATTTTTAACATTTCAACTTGATGGATATACTGTGGTCAGTACTTGGATAGTAAACAGTGTTTGATGAGCTCAAAGGCCATCGATATTTAACTTCGATTTGGTTACTTGAATATAAGAATATAAGAAGTCAAATAATCTAAAATTACTACTTTTGCTTCATTTTGTTCGACCCACAAACACATAACTGGATGGTATCAACATTCAACTGGAATTCGTAGGATAAATATTGATTTCATTAAAAACTCTGAAGCGACCGATTAATGTATTATTCTGAAATGTTACTACGGAGACAGCCAGTGATGAGACGTAAATGACCTTATGTATGCAAAGGAAATTTAATGCTGGTTAAATAAGTGGATCTATATGAACATGTATTAAGAATGCTTGTAAACTTGTGACATGGTATTTGGGGAAAATTGAGATGTTGTATATATTTCACCGTAATCAATTGTTAATTTTGCGTTGGAGTCGACAATGAATAAAAACGTGTGCGACCTCATGACCCCCTAAATAATAAAAACACTAAAAATAAAATCCTCGGAGACAACTGGACCCTTTAAAATAATTATCGAGATAATTACCCATGATGGCACTAATCAAACTATTCTCTGCTACTGAACCACTCGCTTAAGTCTGGAATCGCTTTCATAATTATAATTTGACTTTCAAATTTCCGTCCTACTTTTTTGTAGTATGAAATATGATGATGTAACCTGTGGTACGACAAATTTTACAACGATGAACACATATTTCAACATAACCAATCTTCATAAAGTGAAGCATATGCTTTTCATTTTTAAAAATACACTACGTTCTCCTTTCATTTCATACAATAGATTTACTATTAACAAGGTACAAGATCACAAATAGCTTCTTCAACAAATCATTAAATGTAGCAAAACCAGAACGAAGTATGCACTGACATGGAAAGTCTTGCTCATGTTAGGAAGAAGACTTACCATAAGAAAGATTCATTTATCCCTTTCATTCTTTCGAAGTCAAGCATGTAGGTCCCCACCCTATCACGAATTCCACTGTAATCATAACAGCTCTATAAAATGAAAGGTATGAAAGGCTCGAGATGCTCATATCCTACAGTGTATTTTTATTTCACAGACTTTTTATTTTGTTTTTGTGTACTTTACTTGTTGATATCATATTTTAATAGTTTAAAATACAATTTAATTGTCACAATTTATAAAAGAGGTGAAAGTATAATACAAAACCAAACAATAATTCATAAATACAAACAAAAATGGGTTCCAACAGTGCCAATAACTCCAATATATCTACACTAAATGAAGAAGACCACGGAAATGTTTTTCGTGGTGCAGCTGAAGTTTTTGGAAATCCTTTGGTAAGTTATAAAAACTACTCACTCATTTTACACTTCTAAAATTATACCGCGTGTGTAAATTATATTTTTTATTTCAATGTTGAATGTGTATTTACAGCTTCTAGAAGAGATAGTGTCGTATCTAGTTTTGAACGAGGACGATGAGATATCTAGTGAAATGGTAAAATGCACCAGACGAGTTAACAAAAGCTGGCTTGAGGCAACCACCAATTTGTTGAAAAAATCCGGAAAACCAATTATCGTAATTATCTTGAACGAAGACAACTCTCACAATGAATCTGACGAAGTGAAATCAAGTAGCAAGTGATTGGATCGGTTTGTTGCCCAACTGCGCAGTCCAAATAGACTTGAAAATTCATTCCTTCCCTTTAAGTTAATTTTGACATTCGAATATTTTCGGGCGGAAAACCAGATGAGTTTAATCGATTGTCTGACGAATCTTGGAAATGAGTTGATGGAGCTTCGAGTAGAGTTTCCGAGAGACGGAGGTTCAATGCAGTTACTTTTTCCAAGTTTCAGGCTTCCAATTTTACGAAGGCTGGTCTTCCAATTTTCGAACCAGTCAGCCCGAAAGCCTGAGTATGACGTACCCTATAATATATTTAATGAAAATGGTCCTGTACTACTACAATTCATTCTGAATGCGAGTGAGAACATAAAATAATTGGTGTTCCCTTATAATGGAACAGTAGATGATAAGGTGCCAACTGATTTTGGTTTCTTGCAGCTGCCACCTTCTATTTTGACCTTTACATGTTACTTACATTTAAAACGTGAACATCTTGAAATTTTGCTAAATAATAGACTTCCAAACTTAAAAAGTTTGGTGCTTTTACTAAACACAGTTTACCAGCTGAAACCTGATTCAATTTTCAAGATCCTAGATCGTTTCCGAAACACGCTGACTATATTTGGTCTTATAGGGCATGGGCATACATTATCCAGATTCCCACTGATGGAAAAGCTAAAAGATCTTTCAATTTGCTGTACGGATTTTCAAATAGAGCCACAACAAGCTCCAGACCTCCAGCTACTTCTTCCTAACCTTAATATTTTAGACTCCTCACAAACTGATACCGCTTCAAGAAAGTTGATTCAAGTGTCGAAATTCGAAAGTGTCAAGCAATTAACTTTGTGCGTCATAAATGACGGGCTTGTATCAACAGATCCAGATTACGTCTGCTCGCTTAGCTTGGAAAAAATAAAGCAAGTGCACTTTGCTTTTCCGAATGTACAAGTATTGTCCTTGACATTTAATCCAAGTGACATGAATTGTCTAAAGTACGTTTTTCAAAACATGAGGAGCCTCAGAGAGTTGAAGATTGAACTTCATGGGAGCAGTGACGCAGCCAATAAATATTATTTTGATTCAATTCTTTTGGGGTTAAATTTACAAGTGGTGAAAACGCTAAGAGAAGATTCCAGCTTTGTTAATTCAGTTCATATCAACCAAAACACAGAACCATCTACCCTAAATCTAAACGGTCAGTTTCAAGAACGACTTCAGTTTTTACTTCAATTTTTCGATTAATACTGAAAAAATATATAACATAACAGTCGGAAAATCATAAATCATAAATAACCAATCATTTATTTTTGTGGAATTAAACAGAGCTGACATGTCTATCGTTGTCCAATAATGAACATCCTGTTATGCCCGGGCACATTCAACCTGAAAATGACGAGATGCCATTGTTGTCCGATTTGTTTTTCAATGACGCCTTATTGAAAATACCAAAGTTGACACAATTAAATCTCAGCGGAAAATTCCAGGTTTGTGGCACAATTTGTCAATCGCAAGTTATCATAACATGTGCTCCATTATTATCATGTTTTTCTTCATTTATATTTTCTAGATTTCTCGCAAAATGTTACAATTATGGCATTCAAAAACCGGCAGAACGATAACTTATTCCGGACCAGATTCTGACTAGACGTTGTGGTTATTATTAATGGGACTTACTTATAAATTCATAAACACATATTTAATTTAAGTTAATCGTAATGTTTTCATGTGTTACAGTAAGATATTTGAATAAAACTTGTAGTGATGCATCTGCATATTTTAGCTATTTTAATCTTTTATGTTTTTATGAGTATGTTAACTGCTAAGTGTTAAAGATTCGAAGTTCACAATTTTTTTACATAATGCTACATTGTAATTTAGATGAAATAATGTAAAAATTACTCAAACATAACTATGTTGTTTCTTCATTACTAAGTGAACAGGAAGAAATACAAGCATAAATTGAACACAATAGTTTATTTCTGGTTGCTGCTATTTGTATGTGAATTATATTTAACGCAGCAAAAAATTAAACAATAATTGCCATCTACTAAATAAACTTGCTTCCTATGTGTTTAAAACATTGTATTTGTTATACATGAATTCCGTTTTTATTTCATAATATTAAATGTAAGCTTGTAAATATTACATAGAAAATTTTGGATATACATTGGTTTAATTTTTTAGCTAGTATTTACAAACAGTATTGATATATGTGAAACAAAATTGACAATTCAAAACGCAATTGTTATATTCTGTATTGTTATAGGAGTAAAAAGAGTCTTTAACATGCATTCGTAGTCGGTATTGAGTACAGCAAAATACTAAAGTAACCACATAACAAAATTAATCAGTTTTATCAACATTTTTGTATAAAATGGATGTATATTTAATTCAAGTCAATAAATGAAAAATTCATGAAAAATCCATTTAGAATTTTAGCGATAAAACTTGGGCTATTTTGCAGTAAGTACATTAGTATGTGTTCTTGAGTCAAGCTAGCATGCAGCGTAAGCATTTTTTGACCAAATGTCTATCTGCGTTGGGCTTGCATGCATTACTATAGCTTGCCGTCTGACCAAAAAGAAACAGTTGTGCTAAGTAAAACATTGAATGTGTACAATTGTACGTTAAACACATTCCTATTTCTCAAACTGAACATCAATTGTCAATATACTTACATAAATTTTTGCGTGGAACACTAATGTGCTTTTTGATTGGGTAATAGCTTCATTTTAGAGCTTGTGAAAATGACGTGCTTTCTGTGTTTGTATCAATCATCTTCATTTAAGAACAATGACGAAGTTGAAAAGAGAGAAGAAAACAAAAAATGCGAAAAAGTATCATTGGCTGCTATCAGTAATTATTTAAAGTTAAGTGAAAACTGCCGGTCAAGTACCCTATCCGGTAATGACGACCAAGTAGCAAGGGAAATGTTTATGTGTGCGGAATGTGAGGCTGTAGCGACAAAACTATCCAATTTGTGTAATCAGCTGGAGGAAGTTCAATTAAAAATACAGTACTCTCTCCAACAGTTTTATGGGAAATTGGAGAAAGCTGAAAAAAATGTGGTAGAAAATAGACTGGAAGAAGAGCGGCTAATGCTGAGAAATAACTACATCAAAACATGCATGTCTACCATATTTACAATTATCATACTACTATTCATGAAATAATTCCTGTAAGAGAATGAATTTTAAACTTTGTTTTATATTTTCGCAGGTAAAAGTAAACTGAGCAAGATACCTCAACCTGTAATCAAAATTGACAAATTGAAGATGGTCAAAGTGGAAATGAAAATGGAGTTGGTGTTGTCAGACGAAGAAACCGGATATGACTATGACGACTTTGAGATGAAAGATGACTCAGGATCGAAACAAGAACAGCAGACATTCCAGGAGGACATTTTGAAGGTCAAGGCTACACCAATGGAAGATGATGATAGTAATGATAGCTCAAGTTCCATAACTTCAAATGTAACTCCATCAACACCATTCCATCATCGTCCTCCCACAAAAAAGGAACAACGTATGCGTGGCACCGACTCTAACGGCAATTTTATCTGTAGGACTTGTGGTCTAAAGTTTCCTTCCTTGTGGGAGCGTCGCCAGCATACTCAAGTGCATCGAAGTGCTCGAAAGCATAAAGAAGCCAATTTCATCTGTACCCAGTGCAGTAACCATCAAACGTTTAAAGAGGCCCATCGGCTAAGGCGTCACAACATGATATTTCACGTAGAACTACTTTTTCCGGACTCTAGAATCGATGGAATCACTCCAAGTCATTTTGAAGAATATTGTAAGCATGTGCTTCACGTTGAAGGTCTACTTTCAAAACTGCCCAATTCTTCAGGATACGCCTGCCAACATTGCAAGAATCTTGGTTTGAGTAAACAAGTCCACTTGACGACTTATTTGGTATTAAAAAAGATACCTGTGTGACGATTGTGGGGCTTCGTTTAGTCAAGCGGATAGTCTGAGTCGACATTTAAGAGAAAGTTGTCCTTAAAGAAAGAATAAAGATGACAGTTAAGTTGAGAAACGACCGGAAATGATTCGTGAGAGATTGTACAAAATACACACAAAATATGCGAAATAATTAGTTAATGCTCTGCCAAGGTAAGTATTTTTTTGCGACTTTTTCAAAAAAAAATTGTCTAAGCCAAATATTTGGCATAAAAATGTCAAAAATTGTATTTCCCATCGTTTTTATGTTCTAGTTTAGCAATTTTTCGAAGTTTTGTTCATTTTGTGAAAAAGTTGACGAAGTTATTGAAAATTAAGGTGATCGTTTGCAAATTGATATTTAAATCCTTTTCAAATTATATAACTTAATTAGTTTTTACAAACAAAGAAAACTGAAAATATATTAAATATATTTCCCGTAAGTTTCTGTGACGAATTAAATCTGCCTTTCTATTTTGGTGGCGAACTTTGACATAAAAGTTGTTGTTCGATTTTTTCTTTTGCAATAGTATTGAACCAATATTTAATTACTTGACTGGCACCTATGGAATTTAGCTGATTAAAACTGCTGGTGCAAGTGGCAACCCAGGTAAATTTCATGTTTGAACATTTAAAACTTGGATATTGTGATAGAGATAAATTGTTTATTTCTTAGAACGCTAATTAGTTTTAGATTAAAATAGCTTGTTTATTAAAGTTTCTAAGCTTAAAACATGTTTTAAAATAATTAAGAGTTGAATGCACTATTTTCATAACACAAAGAAGTAGCTTAAGTGGTATATATATTATTACAGTAGATCATTAATTTACTACTTTGGCATTCTTCGTCTTTAGCAACAGAGACAAAAATCTGCCATAAAGCTGTTTATTTCATTTCTACGGTTTGACATATTACATTTATTTTATATATATCATACATTGGAAACATATTGATAAAACTTGTTTGGTTCACCTTATTTTTCATTTGACTGTACATCATCTATTTCGACAAAAGCATAAGCAAGTACTCTATGAATTAAGTACATTTATTTTGGAAGATATGTTTTCATGTAGACATATAGATTTGAAGTTTTTCAATAATATTTTTTATTCCTTAAAGGTACATATACTGAATTGTGAAAAAAAACCATGATGGCAACTTGTTTTCGACTTTGGGAAACACAATGAGAATATTTAATAACTTTCGATAAATATATTTTAATTCGTTTTGGTTCCTAGTGATCACAGTACTTACTTTATTGCATACGTTTTCATTAAGCACTTAAACGAACCAAGCCAGTTGGCTCATTGGCTGGCATGCAAAAAATTAAATTTGGATGCTAGGTAATTAGTAAAGATATATGGTAACTTAGTACATAATAAAAAACATGATCCAAATTTTTGCAAAGTATTTTAGTTCGACATACTCCGTTTCCAAAATTAGCAAAAAGAAGTGTAAATTCACTTTGTATTTTAAACGAATGGTATGGGTTGAAACAAAAAAAGTTATTTTAAGCTGTTTACGTTAAGTCGGAATTCAAAAGTTGACCTAGTTTAAAATTAAGGTCTTCTACCTGAATGTAGCAAAGTAAATTAGTCTAAAAGACTTACTAAAAGTCTAACTAAAAGAAGTTTTTAATTAGTTCAACCACCAGTAAACATGCGATGGCTTTGTTCGTAATACTTTTAGAATAGTTTTGTATTGTATTATATTGTAGTACTGAACTGAATAAATTATTTTATGTTTCGAAAAACATGTTTTTCTTCGTTCACAACATTCTTTAGTTGTCGGTCGTCGCCTCGGTCAGTTCAATAATAAACTTGCTTCCGAATTCGGCGTTTTTGGGTTTTTGATGCTTGAAAACTAATACAGTTACATTCAAGAAAATTCGGAACGTTTAAAAATATTGTATATCTACAACATTTCAATATAACTTCATTCTTTAGTACACTTCAAACAACATGACATCGTGGCACAGAAGCCAACTTTAAAGTTTAACAAAGAATTACTTTTACAAAGCATTTAGAATATACTACTGTTTTGTATCCTATTCCACATATTTAAAGGCGTGGCAGTAACAATATAGAGTATTGACCCCCACGAAGATTTTTTTGAAAAAAAATAAAAGCAACCAACAAATTATTTTATATTCATAGTGATTTTTATTTTATTTTACTTTCTACCAACAAATTCTCGGTAAAGCATGTCTGTGAAATATTTAAAAAGCTAAACATTTTCCAGGCAGTTTAAAAAACTGAGTTAGAAAACCAAAAACAATCGATTAACCGGCTCAATAAAACGGGTTGGCAATGTTCATTTATAATTAAGTCCAACACCTCAGTTAGGTAGTTAGGTAGTCAAACACCCATCAGCAAATTTAAAATAAAAAAACTCCAGCAACACTAAAACTAGATGCACAAAAATTTATACCACTTTCATGCTGATTTAAACCCAGTGAGTTTTCAAATGTTTATTATTAGAGAACAGCAAGGTGTAAAAATCAATAAACAAATTAGTTTTAAGACACTGACCGAAATGTAAGTCCAATAAACCTGACAACAGGATATAGGGAACTTGCGACTAAGGAGCTCATACACAGATTCAGATAATTGGCATTTCACGGGAAAATCTTTAGTTTTGACTCTTAACAACTTGAATGTTGTTGTAGTACTTATGTTTGAACATTTTTCTTCTGGGTTTGCATAATATTGTACTAAGAGACAGACTGGAGGACGGACAGACAACATAATCAGTTATAATAGTTAGTCAATATAAAACGGTTTGATGATTTCATGCCAATGATTTAATTTAACAAGTAACTACCCTCTGATAAAGTAGTTCACGAATTAAATTTTATTGAATTAAAATCATTCCTTCTATAGCAAATCATTTAATTACTTTTGCTTTACAAATTAATTTTTCACGTGAATAATACACCTTAATATACCTGGTAACACTTATGGAAAAACAACACAAATTGCTTTGTGGTGGCTAAAATATGTTTCATATGTCCAACATTGTACATTC
>JAQFXM010007020.1:0-12446 GCA_034693345.1 Entomobrya multifasciata | reverse complement strand
TTTGAAGGAAGTTACAAATAACAATCAGATGTAAAATAAAATTCATCGCCTGGTTTTACTGTTGATGACATTTGAATTGAATACAATTTTTTTTTGTTAAAGATGGAAAAAGGCACTAATGTGTTGTTTAACAGTACTTCACTCCTCACGCATTTCAATTCAATGTAAATGAGTTAGCGTCATCTTCTCTATATAAAGTAATTATATAAAATGACGGAAATAATCTGTGACGATGCGATGATGATGGGATGTGGTGCAGACTTTTATTTAAAAAACGTAACTATCTTCACAATAAAAATGATTGAATAGAAAAAACGCATATGAAACAGTTTACATTTTAGGAACGGTGGTGGTGTTGATGGGGAAATGATGATTCATTCAAAATATCCCAAACAAACGTTTTACTTGAATAAACTGAGAGATTTCGGCAGGTGAGAAACAAGATAAGATAAAAGCTTTACTTAAACTTTTACGACATCTTTAACGAGACTCGCTGTATTAAAACTGTCCGCACATCAAAGATAATTGACATAACTGCATTCATTCAAAAACACACGCATAAAATATGCAGTGCATTGCAAGGCACTATTTTTTGGTGAGAAGATGACACTCTACTTTTAATAGTAAGTTTATTTATTTAAATACATCTTCTTTTGATAAATGAGCACGGTAAAATACGGTACAGGCACAGTGCTGACCAGTAACGGTATTTTTAAGCCATAAAATATGACAAATGTGAAGTTTTAATGCGTTTCTTATATTTACATATGGTGGAGGACGAAAACTGAGGAATACATATATGGGCTTGCATTTGCATTTCTCAGTCAAAGTTTATTAATAAACCAAACCTGCTACAAGTTAACTAGTCAACCGCCTCCATCTTGAAAAAAACGGAATGAAAAATAGGTTTGTTAGTTCGTTAGCTATATTTTTGCGAGCACCTGTGATAGTAAATATTGATTTAGTTTGGATTTGGCTCATAAACTCCATTGCTTTATAAGGAGTTAATGCTGATGGTGAGATGTTCAATGTTGACAATGGAATCGAGAATGTCAGCGTCAGCCAAGTGAGAGAATAGAAAATGCAACCATGATAATGGTAAAATGAAGAAGAAAAAGAAGCTCTTGAGTAGGAAATGATTTGGTTTTTTATCTAATTTATCGGTGATGGTGTTCGTGGATTGTCGGTCAGTAACGCTTCATCCTAGTTATTACATTGTAGGTTATAAATATCGATATCCTCAGACCAGACCGACACTCGACTCGAAGAAAATAATAATCAGGATGTGTATAAAAAAGAGAAAGAATAAAAAACGTTTATATTTTTCTCTTGTTAGACACTTCACTTCACCGCCTCTTCCTTACCTACCTTCTATAAATTGACGCGTTTTAGAATATTTTTTGCAATGTAACTTGGTACACGTAAACCGGATTATTGTACAGACGTGCATACGTACTCTGCGTACTATATTTTTCATTTTTATCAAAAATTCTAATCCTGTCTATAAAAATGTCTTATTGTGGCTTTGTGTGCGGTTTTTGTGCAATGCTTTTATATTTTGTTCATTTGTAAGATTGTAAATCGATTATATTACGTCATATTAAAAATGCGTATTTTAGCTTCAATTGAGTTGAGTGGAGCAAAAGGTCATATTTCACAAAAAGAGCTGAACTGATAATGATGATAAACAAATCAAACCGTTTTGTTTACTACTGACATGGGGGAGTGATCAGAGAGATTATTAGATTATGCCATTTTTTATGTTGAAGAAGACGGATACCTACTTCCTCCTTTTCAATGATTATCTGCTAGTTATTCGTTACTACTCTGTTTGTCTGTAGGATTATAGATTTTTTCTTCTCCATTTTGCTATTCATTATTGTGTTTCTATTTTGTAGCATACATGACTCTAGATATTTTTTTTGTAAAATTCAACTCGATATGTGTGTCTTTGATTGACATAAAAATGGCATTTGATATCAATTCATACCTAATTTACTAGCACTACCGTGTTTACTAGTAGCAAAAATGCGATGATGGAATCCATGCTGAGTTGTGTACTATTTGATTGGGTTGGAATAAAACTACTGAAAACAAGTATGATGATAATTTTTTTAATCGTGATTAAAATGGAATAAATTCCAATGCATTGCAGCTTGGAGTGAACTGGTCAAAATAAAACTTGCTATATTAGTGCCCAAGATTGAAATATTTCAATAAAAGTTTGGTCATATGACTGTTTTGCTCTAGACGCTTCTCTCTCGCTGCGTACAAATCACAGTTGGTCCTTTTTAATGCTCATGTAAACACACAAAGATCAAGATCAGAAAAGCTACCTATTTAGATTGCCTGCATAATAGTAGACCATTTAATTTTATGGGCATTTTTACTTTGTCTCCCAATCACTTGACTTAATAAAGTGCAAAAAGGGAATGGATGATTAGATGATCTTACACTAAGATTACCACTTTAGCACAACCACACCCAATGTTAATCACTACAACATAAAATACCTACAGCTTTTTTTCTCATGGAGAATTTAGAATGAATAGGTGGTATTCATGTTATTTTGGAAATATTATGTAGTAGCCAAAAAAAAGTTGCTTCTGTTCATGACCAATTTATAATCATATAACATTTTATACCAGTATTTTTGCATGGCTCATTGACTTGACTGGATTAAATTTTTAACCTTTTATCCATGAAAATCTAAAAATAAGGACGTAAGAATTCATGGTAATTTATGGACTTATTCTTCCAACCTCCAACTTCACGTTTTTCCGTGTTTAGCCTGGTGGCGTGGCAGGAGGAATTTTTTTGGGATGATTGTCGATAAAACTGTTCGGTTGTAAAAAAATAACCATTGGAATTTTGCAGTGTTGACAGGGCAAAGAGAGTAATGAAGACGAATTATTGCAGATAGAAGGGCTGTTCACAGTAAATCCTGATGACCTACGTTTACGTTTTGCCGTGACTGTGACATGTTGAATTATAGTGATTACATAGTCATCAGTATCCGATATGCGATCACACTCATTCGGGTGTGATAAGAAAAGAGGGAAGGTGGTACCAGAAGTGGTTTGGCTGCACTTTGAAAAAAAATCTTTCAACTTTATTTTCATTTCATACCAAGTTTGACTTTTACATTGGTATTTGCCTCGATAATGTCATATTTAAGCAAAAAAATATGATATTACATGGTACAGTCACAGTCGCAGTCGCAGTGTCAGGTTCTAAGATGGAAGCTGTGAACTTCAACTTGACAAAAAGGTCTTAAACTTCATGTTTTTTCTCAAAGGTGATATGAGATGGCGAAATGATGTTGGCAAAAATGTTCAATGAAGGGAATAAAAGATGAAAAGAGCACCGCCTATATTTTCGCTAAGAGTTTCAATGTCACAAAGATTATGTATGATCTTCGTCGTGTCGTCCATTGTCAATCGATATTAAAATTTTGTAACTTAAGATGTCTGAATGTTTTTTATCACAATACACGCATGCCAAATAAAACATGATATGATATACTTAGCTGATGATTGATAATCAAAATCTAAAGTGTGTGTGTAAAAAAATGCGTATAAATAGAACTCTGATTTAGAGACTTCATTAGTGTAACAATAGATCAAAGATATTAATTTAAAAAGTACTAAACTGCACTGCGTGTAAAGTGACAGTACAAAGGTTAGATTTTTTTTTACAGTTAATGCCACAACAAACAGTACATCTTAATTTGGCAAATAAAAAAGTGTCTATTCTTATTTAATAATGAATGTTACGATTGTGATCAAACAAATCAAGGTTAAAAATAACGTAATAAGTAGATGGGATGGAGAGAGAGAGAAGTGAGTGAGTGACGATGATGTCGAAGGAAACGAAATTAAATCAAATCAGATTAACTTTGAAAAAAGTTGTACAGGGGTAATTTTTATGGAGACGAAGAGGACATGAGAAAGACGGAACCTGTGATTTTATATTTTTACAATACCGTATCACATTCCATCACATTAACTATTTTCATGACTCATCCTATCAGTCGCAGTCCCAGTCAAGTAGCTTTTTTGTGATTATCAAGTCACGCGGAGCTGTCCTGTAACATTGCGACTTTAAATGGTTTATGGGCATAGGAATAGGAAGGAATGTAGTGCAAAAACATATTTATTAATGTACAATGAACATTGAAACAGGTATAAACTGCGTATTTTGAAAAAAAGGTGACAGATGAAAGGATTTTTAGAGACAAGACATTTGTAGAATAGTCCATAGTAGTCCTTCAGAATCCTTGGCGAGTTTTAAAGGATGATATCGCGTCGTGTCGTATCACAAGAAAAAAAGAGCACCTTGCATTCTTATCGTAATCTGAAGACAAAGTGATGTGATAATGGATTTCTTTGTTGTTGTTGATATAAAAGTACAATATAATCTGACTGATATGTTAAATAATCGCTGCACCATACGCATACCAACAAAATTTTACAACAATAGTCTTTCGCAGCATGGCTTTGTTGAGGAGATATATTAGATTCAATTGAAAATGGCAATGAAATCTGAGAGATGAACTTGTGACAAATGAAAAATCCCAACAATGCATGTGGGAAAAAAACGATTGATCTGGTTTATGGTTTATTGCTGGTATGGTTTGTGGAATGAAAGGATCCTTTTGATAAAGTTGATTTTATAATGTACACTTACAATGCTTGTCTTGATGGAAAGAAAAAGTGAATTGTTACTAGATTTGGATTGTGTAATGAGGCGTGAAGGCAAAAGTCAAGTCAGGCCACAAAAACCTATTTAAAATAGACCCATTTGAATTTCTATTTATTCCATGTACCTGAATTGATTTAATGTTATTAGGTGGTGGTGGTAGCAGGTAATAAATGTAATGAGTTACCAAAATAGTGTACAGAGTTGCCGCAACAATCACTATAATCGTTAGATGAATTAAAGGGACACCTTATTTATCAAATGTGGTTTGGTTGTACATTATGACGCATGGGTCATTATTATGCAATCTTCATTCTATTCAATCACAACAACAAACAACCATTCATATGAAAGTTGTGATGATGATGATGATGATCGAATAAATGGCTATTGTAATTTTGCCAATTTTGAACAATTAATCTAAATAATGGCCAGTTTGTCATTCTGAAGAAAAAGTGACAATTGAAAGTATGACTTGATAGAAAAAAAAATGAAAAGAATAATGGATCATAATAGAAAGGTCAAAAAATAGAAGAATGGACTGTGGGCGATTTAATACCAAAACGATTTGACAAGGAGGATGAACTGCTTGATATATCCGTGATAGCAATTAAATGACTTTGCATTGAGATTTTGACATGTCACGTTGCGTATGTAGCACATTCCATTAATATTTGATGATTTGTCAGATTAGAAGTCATCATGCCATTTCATACCACATCCACTACTAACCACCACTCATTTGCCCTTGTCCACATGTTTGCATGCTTCATTAATTAACGTACTACATAAAAAATAAATAATTGTTTTGCGCACCTCAATAAAAATATATAATTCATTTTCAGATGCCATCTTCCTTAATAAAACAGAATATTGATAAGAATGGAAGTGAAGATGACATTCGTTGTCAATGAAAAAAATGAAGTGCGAGGAAGATGAAGAATAGCAGAAGTTGTCGGGGAGGCTAGTCTCCGCATTTATTAGTTGACATTGAGAACCACTCTACAAACGCACCAAAATTTGCCATTATTTTAGATTAGCTTGGAGCTTAAATTTAATTATTGTGAAGCAAATTATTATTTTTATGACTGTTTATTATGTAGCGGACCAGATAACAAGACAAAACCTGTTATTACGCGCGCGCATAACATAGCTTTGTTCTCAGCCTGCTTACATTGCATTGTCGCCAAACTGCATACGTGATGTCGTTACAGTTTTTCTTGTTAAAAATCAATTTATTCTACTGACACTGAACTTCCTTGAAATATTTTTTTCATGTATTCCTGGCTGCATTGTATTTAAATTAAAGACAAGGCTATTTTTAATTTGATTAAGTTTTGATACTTTACTTTACCTATTTTTCTATCCAATTAAGATGCACATTTATTGTAGAAAAACAAGAAATCCAATAAAAATTGTATCATCAACAAGATAACAGCATGCATTTATTTTGTACTCAATCAAATAATACGACATTCCAAAATGCACACTCACATAAAAAGATTGCGTTATTATGTAGCATGATAATTGAATTTTTTAAGATGATATATTGATAAAAAATGATAAAAGTACAAATTATTATTGCTTTTTTGAAATAAAAAAGACATTTGGTAATAGAATTCTGACATTAAGAAAGATTAGATGATATATAAAAAATGAAGATGGGAGGGAGTGGATGATGATAAGATAATGATAAAGGAAGGAACAAATATATTTTAAAGCTTGGGCTGAGCTAGGCATTTTTGCCCTTAGGAGTCAACCGTCCATAGAAATGTAGGTCACTGTGCTATACTACCATTTTTTGACATTATTTCTCTATTTCACATAAATAATTTTACATCTCGTTGAAATATTATCTCTTGGCTGTCCCTTTTTTACCTTAAAAAATTGAAACTGAAATGGAGGCAGAAGATGATAGCGAAACTATAAATGTAAAGTCATGAGAGACGATGTATAATATAATTATAGTAACATGACATGATGAGTAGAAGAACATGAATAAAAAAAGGGTGATCCGTCAAATATAAGAGAACATAAGCCATATGTAGTAGCAAACCAGGTGTGTAGGAAAAAAGAATGAGAGTACTTGAAAGAAAAAAAGATGAGAATTGAGATCACATGTCAAAAAAGCAAAGGCAGGGAAAGGATGTAACATTGCAACTCAGAGAGCACATCAGATTTTAAAATCTGGGCTCTAAGGGCTAGGATGAAGATGAGGAAGATGATGTGTGATGTATGAATTGAGTGCAGGGCAGGAAGAGAAACCATCATAAAAAATGATAGCATCAATCCATCTCAAGACTTAAGAACAAAAAGAAATTCAACATGGCATGGCATTTTAAAATTAGTGTAACAATCACAATCAAATTATCAGCATCCGATCCCATCTCTCTCAACTAAAACCCTGCCCTGCCTACCAGTCCCAGTAATCTTATATCAGATAATTTCAAAATGATAGTAACTTTTACGGCGAAACTTCGTGAAACAAGTTTTGTAGTTAACTTTAGTGTTATTACCATGATCTTTATCATGATTGAATGGGAATGGCGTAGGGATTTGAAATTGATAACCCTGTTGGCGTACCTGATAAATCTGATCTGGGCTACATTTTCGTTTTTTTTAAAGATATCTTTTCTTTTTGGTCTATCATTGCCCCTTCTGTTAATTTTCTTGAAGCTAAAGATTACTTATCACGCCCAGTTCATTTTTTGTCACTTTCCATTTCAGGAGATATTTTTCACTTAAAAAAAATACCAAGTTTAATAGCATAACCCTTCTTCCTTAACCCTTTTCTCTCAAAATAGGAAATGTAAATGGAATTTTAAAACATTTTTAACAAAGCCAGTTAACAGTTGTTAAAATATTCTGTGGCTAGATTTTGACAAGATGAACATATTTTGATATTTTCATGTGTTTGTACATTGTATCAGCATGAAACTCAACCCGATACGTTTATAAATCCCTTCAGGTGTCCTTTACACCAGCATGAGATCCCTTCTTCTGAATCTTCCCTTTTTTCAACTTTCGCTTTCATTTTCATAAATATATGAATTGTTACGTTGATTCATTGTCAGTTGATTTCCATTTGGCCATCCCTGACACGACGGTGCGATGCGACAGCTTCGCGGTCTATTGTTACATCGTCGTTTTTATGATGTGTTGAAGAATGGATGATTAAAGTGGGCATAAAATAAAAATTGAAAATAGTGTGACGACACCATAAAAACACTTCACTGTTCTTTAGCTAATAATCGTTTTTTGTTTGGTTTCGTCACAAAATTATAGTTGTGTGTATGGTCACTTTTGTGTAATGAATTTAATGCATAACAAGTAGAAGAAGAAAGAGTGTGAAGTATGCGGACAAAGAAGTGAATGTGCATACATACTTATTATTTGTTTGTCGGAAAGAATACAAAAAAATCAAAGATCAAATTAAGTATAACATTTATGAATGCCTCAAGTTTATAATGAAAGTTAAATTAATTAAGTGTATTTTCATAAATAGTCGAAAATTGGTATGCAGTTGTGTCATCGTCATCTCATTCTCATCATGTCAGGATAAGAATCTTTTTTCGAGCACCTTTCTATTTCTGGTTGTAATAATAGTTTTGAAATCATCTTTTCATTTTGACAATAATATTTTTGGTATTGTTTCCTTCAGTTTCAGTCGAACAAAAAATTGAAGATTCTAAATTTGTAGTAAAAAAGTTTTGAAATGAATGGCATTGTTGATTAGGTATACTTTCTTGCTTAATATTAGATGCATATTTGCCTTTCATTCATCATTTTACTGCAACAAGTGCGAAAGATAGCATTGTTCCAACCAAGTTTAGTTATATTTTTTCTTTACGTTTTAGGCAATCATAACAATTCATTTTATGCGTGTAAATTTAATTCAAGTACATAAAATAGGAATCGTGTGGATATTGAATTGTATAAAATTATGAAACAATGTTAGAGAAAAATGTAAAAGTAAAGAAACAATGTAATGTTTAATGGAGTGTTATGCAAGATATTTATCTGTGACAGTGATCATGAGAAGTTAATCACGCGATAAATTGTTGGCTGAAAATCTAATGACAAAAACTTTACGATTTACAAAAAAAATCTACCTTACTTGATGATCTATTTTTGCTTATCTTTTTTGTTTTGTTTTTTTTACAGAAGGATTTCCTGCTATTGAAGCCAAAAAGGGTATAAGAAGAATATACCTGCCAAAAAGTAATGAAGTTATTTTCCTGGAGCCCTGCAAAAAAGCAATGCACTATAAAGATGCCATCCTCAACTAAAACGTGGTCATCTTGCCAAGCAGCAGCATGTGTTCTAGTCACCCTATTCACTCTGTCGTCCGTTATAATTCAGACAACTGCAACAACAGGTTAATAAAAAATTAGTCTTGATAAAATTAAAATTACTCTTGTTTCCTTTTCAATCAATTTATTAAAAATATCCTCTCAAGTCACCTTCTTCTGATTTATTCTTTTCTTAAAGTGATGAGATAATGAGCAATTTGTCGACAAATTAAAATTCTTCCCATGAACTCTCCATATAAATATTTTAGCATACAAGATTATTTTTATGTGCATCTCATAACTTGTTGAAAATTATGATATCAATTTTATGACATGCAAAAAAGTCGCCAAAATTGATATGGGTAATCTTAATCTTGATGAATGACAAAAATGAGATGAGGATGCTGTGGTGAGGACGAGTACAGCAATTCGAAAAAAAATACGATTAGCCCTCACCTCATTTCTCACACTACTTTGCACAGAGGTGACCACTTTGTCAAAGTACCGATCAAATTCAAGTTAAGTAACAAGACAGCAAATTGGTTTATAAATAAAGTTGTATGAATATTTAGTACCTCTCCATAATTGTAACACAAACAAATTACACGCAAGTCAAGTACTTAAAAAATTGATTAATTAGGGATCACTTCCGGTGGCGATGTTAAACATGTTAATCTTGTAATATCATAGCATTCATCATTCATATTTTTATGTGTTTTTCAATCTTGTTAGCAAAAACAAAGCGGCAGGCAGCAAACATGGAATTCAAATTATCTAATCTAGATCAACAACAGACAAACATGACAATGCAATACAGAGATAACAGAGTATCGTAATCAGTTTACTTATTTTCTGATCTGATCTGACTTGACTTGAAAGAGTGAGTCAGCCAAAAAGTAACTGGGAAGCACCAAATCACCATCATGCATCATCAGTGCACATTGCACTTGGTCTATTACACTATCATACTTGATTTTTTACGACTTTCGGAATTCGACCACACAAAATATTTATGCATAATAATTAACCACTTAACAATCTTCTAGTCAGCAAGAGCTAAATATCTTACTATTAAATATATGCCGGTGCTGTGGTGTCAATAAATGGTAACACTATTAAATTAAGATATGCAAAAATGCATTTTTTAATACATATATCCCCCATTAACTTATTATTTCACAAAAACTAAATGCATTTTGCATGCACTCACAATCATAATCATCCAACTGTGTTAGTTTAGCATAATATATTGGCAATGTAGCACATTATATACCAATTTTAATATTTCATCTTCCAATTATACACTAGATGATGACAAAACTAGTTCACACCTTAACAAAAAAAAGTAATGTCACAAAATGATGATAATGATGTTTACTACGTGTTTACCTATTTAGCGTAATTCTTTTTAATTGGTTGATGAAGAAATATGTGGTGACAGCGCACAGCGCCTAACCTCATAAAAACGCTGCGCTGACAAAGAGGAATGCGATTTGTAAGAGATGCGTCCAGAAATATTATCCCTACTGCCCTAGTTTCAATTTCAACTCATGTAGTAGAAATGTTATGTCTTCTTTCGAAAACATTTTTTTCACGGTATACGACTTCCGAACAGACATTTGCACGCTGGTAACATATTTTAAAACCTTTTTTGGCACTTTACACCATTGTATATATTTATGTGCTAGTAAGGTGCTGTGAATGTTCATTGAGCAAATACTTTAATGACGAATAATGATACTTACAAACCTATCTGCTAATTTACGATTTAGTGAACAGTTAGTTTTTCTTTAGTCAGTCCCAAAAATGAACAATAGCACGTATTACATTTTTTAATGCTCGGATAGTTAAGTACAATTTTATTTTTCGTTGAACTATTTCTCCTAAAATGTCGCATTGCATCTCTTACAATTTTTTTCTCGTGTAATCGGTTCTACGGAAAGATACGCCACGCCACCTTTTCCGTTACATTTTCCCACCTGCGCCTTCCCCGTGTCTGTCTACATCTTACAGTCTCTCCGCAAATTTTGTCAACCGGTAGAAAACGTGAAGGGATTATAGATATGGGTTAGTAGTCTCATCAGTCGTCAGTCATTTTGTTATTTTTGACTCTCGTGTCATGTCAGTAAAGTAAACTTGTTAGGCGCAAGCAATCTTTTTAAACACGTAATTGCTATTGTTGTTCTGAAAATTGCGGGCCATTGCCAGATTAAATCTTTTAAAAGATTTAGTCAGACATCAAAAATATATAAACATTTAGCCATTGTGCAAAAAAATATTGACAACAATTTAGATCATTTTTAGCTTTAGTTAAATCCGTTATTAGTTTAAAGCTCTTTGGTTCTAGTGACCAACTTAGGATAAGTATAATACGTAATAAAACCAGGTGCAAGATTATGTTTTGTAACCGGTGATGTGAGAGATGCGATGATGAAGAAGGTGTGAGTGAGAAAATTGAGGATGAATAGGCATCGCGAAGGCATTTATCTATTTTATGTACACAATACATATTAGATACAACGTGCAGTGCACATTGATCCTCGCTCGAACAAAACACGCTTGAATAATCGCGTTAGTCTTTTTATAATTTTAGCTTTGATTATCTTCATTCTTATCATTTTATTGCATGGTTTCGTTCGTGTAACAATAGGACTTTGTATCATTTTTTTACTGATCGTGATGTGGATGTTGTTTGTGGTAGTTGGTAGACTGAGATCAGAAAGAAGAGATGTGATCTTGTGATTTTTTTGGTGTAACAAAGATAAATATGTACACTACGTGCCTTGCAAACTGCATTCCTTTCTTTTTTTGTTTTGTTGTAACAAATGAAGAAGAGAGCGGACACAAAAGGACATCACACGACATTTTATTCAAGACCTGAGTGTAGGGACAACAGGAGCACACATGAACAAGAGATAATGTATATCGCTTCGATTAAATCGGTCATTGGAGAACGGATGACAATGAGAAGAGAGGGAACTACACTTGTCTTATTTCGTGAAAATTTTAAGATATGATTATGATGTTAATATTAGATACTTAATTGAATGGGAACATACTATGTCGTCGGGTTGTCCTTTGCTGTCTACGTTTTAGTTTAGAATCTAAGTTTTAAGTGTAATTTTATTCATCATGATGATAAATGTGATACTTTTATAGATCTGCTTGTAAATAATTTGTAAATCCTTAAGAATTCATTAGATAAGTAGGGATGAAATTGCATGTAAGTTTCGTAGTCATGAATCACGAAAATGTAATATGTATGCAATGCAGTACGGTGATATAATGATGATGGGGGTTGCAAAAGGACGAAATTAGAAGAATTGTGATGTTTTCCATTTTTTCCTCATTTGAGATTTGATATGCTCATTATAATTCTAATTTGGTATGAAAAAGGACACAGGGACACGACATAATCTAATCATCACAGGAGACGAAGTGCACACTGCATTG
>JAQFXM010007019.1:0-12447 GCA_034693345.1 Entomobrya multifasciata | reverse complement strand
CTTCTTTGACAATGTTTTTCTTATTAGATATTTGAAAAATGTTTATCTACAAACGTAGAGAAATTTTCTTTAAAACACTTGTACTGGCATTAGACTTCGAAATTTTATACATTGCGCTTTATAAATGTCAATTATTGAGGTTGATGAATCGGGTTGCTACAGATTCTATCATTGAAATATTGAGGAATTAGCTTATTTGGGTAAACATGTTTAATTGAAAAACCCCAGTTATATATCGGTGAAGGCAGAGTCATTTTTGACAAGCCAGGAAAACAAAATCGATACTAATACAATAGATCATTTAAAAACGTCTTCAGTAAAACCAAAGATTGCATTTCTTATTCAAATTGACCAGACGAATTTTATTTATTATGGTGTGTGTTCAATTACTCTGGGACGCTTCTTTGGCTACCAATCAAATTCTGTTTGAATTCCAAAATAAATTTATTGTATTTACCAAATAACATTAATGTGGCGTTCAAACAACGTCTTTAGTCTAACAAATAACAGGAATGCGATAACAAAAGTTGTTTGTTAAAATTTCAACATCCAATTAGTAAGAACGTTTATTATATTTACGATAAACCATTATTCAATTTTTGATAAATTTTTATTCGATACTAAATAAATTTCTTTCGATATTACATATATCTCTATTTGATTCAAAATATATTTCTATTCGACTCTAAATAAATGTTAATTCGATTCTAATTAAATTTCTATTCGATTCTAATTAAATTTATATTCGCTTATAAATAAATTTCGGTTCGATTTTAAATAAACTTCTAATCGATTCTCAATAAATTTCTGTTCGATTCTAAATAAATTTCAATTGGATTCAAATGTATTTCTGTTCATTTCTAAATGTATTTCTATTCAATTCTAAATATATTTCTATTCAATTCTAAATATATTTCTATTCAATTCTAACTATATTTCTATTCGATTTTAAATATATTTCCATTCGATGCTAAATATTTTTTTCGTTCGATTCTGAATATATTCCTTTTCTTTTCTAAATAAACTTCTATTCGACAGCGACTAAACCTGTATTCGACTGTAAATAGTTTCATGCTTTTGGTTTTCAATCTTTCAGTGTCGTGTTATGAATTTCAATTCTTTATTTGAATTCGGTTTAAATCAATTCTTTTAGTGCGGATTGTCAACTCTTTTTAGATGTAACTCCTGATCGAATATGTAATGTTCAAATTCTATGTAAATTAAGATAATAATTAATACTTGGTTCTAAAATATCCGATAAATATTCAAATTCCACGATTTTCGGCAGGTTATTGTTTTGTAATCCCGTTATTTGGGAGTTATGCTGAATTTAATTATACTAACGAATTATACTAATTATTTTAATATCTCACAGCTCAGATTTGCCCAGCATTTATACCATTATGTAAATAACTGATGTCAATTTGAAGTAAAAAGTACACATTAGATAATAGCTTTATTTCGTGTGTGGCAACGAAAATATGCACACAATGCTTCCCGGGCCGGGCCCGTCGTAGTTTAGCCACTGCAGAGGAGAAAAGTATAATGATAATGATAAAATGTGTCGTGACTCAAAAAACAGAGCTTTCTTGAATGGATATACGTATTTATACATATTATTGTCGCAGAATATTTCAAAATCACAGAAAACGAGGCTAAGTTGATAATAAAAGAAGTATACTTGGCATACTTATTATGCATGCATTCTTTTTGGCTTCCAAACCAGAAGAAGCTGTAGGTATACAATCTGTGAATCAAAACTCACGCATATCTATGAATAAGCCAAGTAATATGTGTATATAACAAAAAATAAAAATCTTGGTCTATTCATAGTATAATTATTGTGTAAAGTTTTTGTATAAACTGTACAAATATAAGTAATATAATTTCATAGCAGCTCGTGATAATAGTAGTTTGCAGTAGTTACGAATGAATATGAAGCCATCATCATGATTCTTGTTGGATTGAATGGACAAGGACAGTGCTTTTCTGTAAAGAACAAAATTTTAAGCACGTTCCATCTTCAGTTTTTATTCCTTTTTGTGTCTTGTTATAACTGTAAATTTCACACAGTGAGGTTTCTGCGGTTTGGTATGGATGCGGATATATACTCAGAAAATATATGTAAAGCAGATAAGGAGACAAAAGTCTTTTATTTCTTGTCGCGTTTGTTGCCTTTGAAAAATTTTCATAGAAAGACGACATTGGTGGTAACGGTAACCGCCATAGCCAGCGGCAGATTGTGAGACTTACTCCCTTTCAGGCACTTTTCTCCTTTCTTCTCAACTACATATATACATATATATGCATGCATACACTACACTACAATATCACTGCAGTAAGCAGGGTCGTTATTGGCTGGGCTTTTGCTGGCTCTGGCACATCTGCTCACCACAAGTTAAGTTGAAAGATAACAGTGGTTACTACTTTACAAATGTGGTGTAATGTGTAATAGCGTCATAGTATTATGTCGTTCTAATATGATTACAGCTTGACAAATATTTTTTCTATGCAATTTGTATATAGTTGTGTCGTTACGTTCGGACTTGTACATATGTACATGGACAAATTATAGTAAGCAATTTCTATGTAAAATGCGTGATTCTTCACAGAAAATCACTCTCCTAACCTCCAGTTTTTCTCATCATACTCAAGTGTGCTGGAGACATTGACGACGACCTCCAGCATTTTATTCCCATTCAAATGACCTTTCTCCTTCAAATCGTATCGTTATAATATGAATGTATGGACCACGTAATACTCTAGGGGAATTTGAAAACTTTGAACTAGAAAATGAATGTTTTGTCTGTTCGTATTGGAATGAGTCCGTTGTGGTTTTAGTAGCCACATAGCTAGTTTGGTAGGTTTTAAAATACATTCCTACAAAAACGTGCGTATACGGATATGTGCCATTATCCCTTGCATACAGTGATAAAACATAGTAAAAATTCGCAAAATATATAGCACACCATCAAGCGAAATCTATCTATATCTATCTTTACATATGTTCCAGTTTTTTTGCAAGACATGAAAGCAAATATGACAAAATTGCAAGGGGACGTGACCAAGACACAAGGAAAGTTAAAGAAGGAGCCGTATGTGGAGTAGTAAAATGTGTAAAAACAACAAAAAATTGATAGCGTGTGTGCTTTTCCCTTTCTTTTCTGCTTTTTTTCGATTACAACAATTTTCAAGGCTGTATTTGGTTTGGTGTGGTGTAAGTATTACAGAAAAAATGTCTTTTATTTTTGATACAGAAAAACATGTTTTCTATGTGTGTAACCCAGTATGTTGTATTAAAGCAGTAGAAATCGTAGACGCAAAAAACTAAAATAAAATGAGCCACAGCGACACACTCACACTCGAAGAATCAAAGTGGAACGGAAAGAAAACAAGCATAGTTGAAAGTTGAAACGGGTATTGGGTAAGTATGCGGAGTGAAAGACAATTTTCATTGAATGGAATGGGCTGTGGTTGTAGTGGTAGTGGTATGGTATCGGTACTACTTTTACATCTGGTAGTAGTAGTAGCTGCTATACGTACGATTTCCAATGTTCAGCAGAAATAGGATTCCAACTCACCCAATTGAAGCATAACAAAAATACCATATAAAATGAGACTTCTATCCTCATGTTACTGTTTCGCTAGAGCAAAAAAGGAACAAGATTGAGCCACACAGTGACAACTACGACGACAAGATTGGCGAGGGCTACACCACAAGAAGCGTATTAGTAATTCAAGAACATGAATTCTGTATAAAATATTGTTACCGCCAAAATTATATAAAGATAATAAGAGAGAAACACAAACGAAAATAGATCTGCATGTATATATGGAACAACGTTCGCCTTTGTCGGTACTGTTACTGCGTTGCCCCCTTCCTGTGATCTTTCAATAATGACTCCAGGCTCGTATCATGATCATCGTCATTGCCGTCTATATATGTGCTCTACCAAAGATTGCACTTGTGGCTATGTGTTGTGTACGGTGTGTGGTGTCCTCAATTTTATCAAGCCTCTTAAAGACACAGGAAAACAAAAAATGTAACATGCTCCGAATTCGCGTACGGCTAATAGCATTTGTGGAGAACTACACACGGGTAGTGGCAGTGGTTACTACACATTTTGTACACATTATTCTTATACCCCTTGCCATCTTAGTTATCCTTATTGTTGTGGTTTCACTTACTTTTTTCTGCTAAGAAAGCATATTGTTAGTGCTCCTAGTTGGGTACTTCGTTAGAAGGCAGTGGGTACATAAAATATTGGCCTTTTAGTTTGTTACAGAAGGTGACGATAAAAGCCTAAGTAAAAAACACACCAGCTGCTGTACTCGTTTCACGAGAATTGTTGTGGTGGTTGGTGGTAGCAAGATTCTTTCATTTTTACCAACTTCCTATTTGACACAATTTACAACCATTTGTATCCGAAAACAAGGAAAAGCAGTAATGGAAACAACCAATCCACTACCCCAACAACTGCCTGCAGACAACAAATTAAACTTTGCCAATTCAAAATATTTCCGCCAAGTTTGCAACTTTTCCAAGCTTCATCTGAAGAAATATGTCACTAAACAGCACAACCACACTAGATATTGTACGGGTTTTCACCAAGATGCAAGCAATATGGCAGTATTTTCAACAGTTTTAACAACTCAATACATTATGTAATTTTAACTGTTAAATAACCGAAAATAGTATCATAGTCCTCTCGTTTTTTTGTTGAATTATTGGTATTGTTTCCCGACAAGCAATAATAGGGCTACAAAAGAGAATAATATTTTAAGGGGCATGTGGTCAACTTAAGACAATGTCATCTATTTCGCTATAAATAATAACCCATTATGTCGATCTGATAAAAATGACAAGACTGTGTAGCGTACATACTAAACGAAACGCGAACTTTTCCCAACGTTATTAACTTTATCAGAAAAAAATAACTCCAGGCTAAGAGAGCATTGAACAGGCTGCCATACTACTGAAACGAGGCATACGTTCAACTTATAAAATTATGCTAGTCACAGGAAAAGTCCACATATTACACTGCACTGTTCAAGAAGGATACAAGTAGAAATATAGATTTTGCGGTCAGTTAACTTGCTAAAAAGTCTCCAGTAAGCGTTAGCAAAATCTTTGTGTGCTTTTGGTATTTATTTTACTTAAGGAAAACATGATACGAGTATCTTGTACGTGAGTGTGTCATGGAGCATATGATATAGAGTTTCTTTTTTATACCCGATGATAAATTATACTTTCTCTCTAGCTCTATCATCAGTGGCATCACTGACCCATCCTAGCAGCATAAAAACTAGCTGTAAGAACTTAACGTTAGGTAAAGTACAAAGCTAATGCACAGAAGATATACCTACAGCACACGTATGTTTTACTATATTTCATGAAAGATAATATATGTATACTTGTAGCATATATGACATCTCATAGAATTTTCACATTTTTTGCCAGATCATTTCATTGGGGCAGGTATAAGAGCATGAACATCATTGCATTTCCTGAACACTACTGAGCCTATCAAGTGCAAGAAATATTGTGATGGTCGATACCAGGGGAATCTTTAGGGCTTTTATTATGAAGGAAGGACACGTACCATCATGCTCTTTTTGATAAAGAAGCTATAAATTCATGGCATACCCATACACTATGTACACTGTATGCATGTATGCACACCATATTTTAGCTATTAAAATAAGTGAAGGTGGTCGTACATATACCTTTAATCTGCAAAACTTTCTCCACTTTAATACGAAAATGTGCAAAAAATGGTACACATATACACTACTGTAACACTTTATATGAGTGATACGAAAAATTTCATCTTCATGATCATCATGATCCCTATCATGATCATCATGAGAGAGGAGGATAACATTTTCAAAAGCATGTTTTATGGCTGGTATGTATTAACATAAAGTTGAAGGAGAAGAGAAAATTTTAGACGTTTTTTTTCGCTCGTTACCTCTATCTCTGTAATGTTAACTGAGATACGTAGCAGTTTGTGAATTTTTTATGTTGAAAGAAGGTCAAACTAAAAATCAGACTTAACTAGTATTTTGCCCAAGTCTTACCTTACAAGCCAAGGGCACACTGCACTAAATTTAAAATGCTTGAAAAGTAAACGTTGGAGTTTTGTAGATTTTTTAAAAATGTGAAATTCATAAGGTGAGTTTCAAAGTTAACAAGAAAATATATACACCAGTGATCATCATTATGTGAGGTTGTGCACGAATTTCATATGAAAATCCCCCGGTGAAAGTTTTACTTCCGCTTCAGTAATTTAACATGAGACAAGGATTTCCTATGTAGTACAATATGAGCATATATAACATTTATAATGACAATGTTACAACACACTGTTATACATACTAACGATTTCGATATTACACTATCATCAGCGCATTTATTTGTCCACTTTGACTTAAGTTACATCCGTTTCTGTTATGTATGTTGTTTCCCTTTTTTGCCAGCAACTTGTAGCCATCCAGCCTAGTTTGTGGCATTCTGGTCCGGCGTCGTTCCAGATTGAAACATAAGTTAGGACGGAAAAGAAAAATGACTCGACATAATATATTGCCGAAAACTCAGAGATTAGATATAATCATTTGCTTCTCGGACGAAGTATATATATAGCTCTGGCTGGCAGCAGTGTTGGGTATGTGTATATATTTGTCCGTCTTCAACTGAGTTTATTCATGAAGTTAAGTTAAACAATGTAAGTATTATATTTATAGAGTCTACAATAAATATGTCGTTGCTTCACAAAAGGGACACAAAAGCGGGGAAAGTATTATCATATCAGCACAAACCTTACTCACATTGCACATTCTTGGGTATGTTGTTTTATTACAAAACTGTTTCGTTTAACGTGTGTTAATAAAATGCATAGAGAACATTCAGTCAGGTTATTTTCTGTACACATATTTGACTTATACACAATATATTATTATGTACAGAGAGCATAGTGACAACGACAACCAACAAAGAAAGTGAACAGAAGCGTTCAGAAAAAAAAATAGTTGAGTAACTTAAACACATACAACAACAAAGCAAAAGAGAAAATCAAGAAGAAGCGGCGGCAGTGTCGTACTCGTCCACCACCGCCAAAAAATATCTTTTTCGTGGTTGACTGCTCACAAGCCATTTTTACTGGTGTGTGCATTATCATCATAAAAAACCACTGCTTACTTTTTACAGACACGGAGAGGAGGACATAACTCAAACTTACTTCTGCTCTTTCAACACCAACTAAAAGAGTGGCCTACATTTTTTTCTTTGCTACGGAATAGAATTTATTTTAGAAGAGGGAAAAAATAAGAGAAGGCTCTTCCTCTCTTGTAACTTCCCTTTGGAATGAAAAAAAGAAGAAATAAGTCATGTAATACTTCATGATATGATGATGATGAGTGTATGCATTACGACCGTTGTGCTGCGAGTATGTTTTTATATAAAAATAGCATACTCTGGTTGTAGTCCTTTGAATAATAGTATGTGGATGGTGTATTGACATAGATTTCGTCTTTTTCTTATTTTTTTCTCTCTCTAACCCTTTTATTTTTTCACTTCATTTCATCACACACTGGCACAAAAAAATTAGGAACTGTGCAATGTAAAAAAAGCTGAAAGCTTACACAACCATACATACATAAAAAGCCTCAATTATTCAAAAAGATAATATGATGTGATGATAATGATAGACACAAAGTACAATGTACAAAAAATGAATGAATGGGAACATCATGGAGTTGCACATTTTTATTCTCTCCACAAATAGGATGCGGAAATGCCTCTGCATTGTACCTTCATAACAACAATAAACTAGAGAAGTGTACCATCAGCAGCATCATGGTAAAATAAAAAATCTTTGCAAATTCCAGTGGTCCTACGAACTGAATATAACAGAGTGAGACTATGTGCTGAGTTTTATTTTGTGTTCACCATGCGAAATAGATGGTGGTACTAACAACAGACTTATAAAAATAAAAGGACGGAAAGGGAAGTGAAAAAGACTATTACTTTTACTAAAGTTTCCTTTCACTTTTCCTCTTCCATGCGCTACATCGGGCATTACTACAATTTTTTTGCGATCTTTTTCATGGTGAAAGCACTGAAATAATAATTCCTTTGTATCGACTTTCATTTTCTGTTATTTTTTCTCTTCTAAGTTACAAAAAAGTGCATAGCTATCTTTATACCATGGCATATGTCGAGCGCCCAAAGAAAGGGAGAGAAAAGTAGGGAAAATGAAAAGCTTTTAAAAGATGAGGAGCACAATTCTCTCTTTTTTCTTGCTACTTATTATTATCACAACGAGTGCGTCTTCAATGCTCTTATATTTTTAAGGGCATGTTGAAGTGCAACAGAATTAGGTAGCAGTTTCAAATAAGCTCACACAAATATACACGCGTAGCTTGAACTTTTCGCCTTATTCCAACTTGCTCAATTTCCAGTTGACTAATTGCCTTAGTGGTTCCTTTTAAAATAGAGCTGAGTAGAAAGCAATGACGAGCTGGGAATTTTAATATCCTTTTAGGAACCCTACAAAAACTACTTGCCTGGCTAAATATATACTTAAGTATTATATACACTTCCTCTACATCTACAAAATGTGCTGATACTGCTCAATATAATACGTAAGTACAACGAGATGCTTTGTTTTTAGTGAAGGCATGCATGTAAGTACTGCATCGTTTCAAAATTAAAACAGATAGTTACAATACCCACCAAAACTGGTGGTCCATATGTCAGTTCAGAGAAACCCCCGCTCCTCTCAATTTCGCATTGATTATATGTGTCGAATAGTATTCTGAGCAAAAGTTTCTACACACTTATGATAGTATGTAAAACACAATGGTAAAATGAGACAAGACGGATACAGACAAGACCATTATTTCCAATGTAGACAAATTGTATTTTTATCCTATACAATAAACAGACTATATTCACTGGCTTTTTACAGCTTACTTCTGCTTTGTGAATGCCAAACATCAATGCTTAGTCTTTAGTCGTCAAAGAAAAGGCAAATAATAGATGATATTATAATGCTTGCATCATCATCATCATTGCAGAATCTATTTTCGACTGTTTTGTAGTTTTACATGCGTATATTTGGTTTCTTTTTAGAATAAAATTGATGGGTATGAGGTCTTAATGGTAAACCCCACAAACTTTGTCAGATCGTCTTCGTCGTCAGAAACGTTTGTGTTTTGTGTGGTGTATCAAATTACCATTTTATTTCTGACTAATATTTCATTCAGATTGCTGTACAACCACAAAACACTATAACGGAATGTGCCAGGAGTAAGAGAAATAGGCAGACATACATGCATCCTTTCTAGTATGCGTGAAACATAATCAGTGACCCATATCGTCTGAAACGTCATCATTATTGTTGGCGTAACCCTTTTGTTCGCTTTTATACTAGTTTCTTAAAGGAAGACATAATGCCAAACATGTGAAAGTAATCTGCATGTTAGGGAAAACGATGCCAAACTAGGATAAACGATCTGGAACCGGAAAAAATCCTTTCAATTATTTGTTCCTCTGAAAAAGAGAAGCACAGCAATGGATGTGTTGGTTTCAACCCATTTCCCGACGTTGCAACTGTTGTAAGCATATTAACCACAAAAGGAGGGGTTGTTCGCTTGCGCTGATGATAATGCGATACATAGTTTTGCAAAACAAATGCTTTAAAAGCATACATATATGTAGCAGACTTTAAAACTTTCCCTCCCAGTTTTATTGAGGGAGAATTCACTCGTGCATACATGTTTTGATGGTACCACAATAAAACTGAAATGGACAATTGTTTAATTTGTTGTTAGTTTTGATGCGGTGGGTTTTTTTGCATGATTTCTCCCATATTAGCAATTTGTAAAATTTAATATCGTATCACTGGAAATAGTACAAAAAGTCATAAATTTATAGCCAATTACAGTTACAGCCGTAAGCTGACTTTGAACTGAGAAGTAAGTAGACACAGAAACTGTGCTGAAATTTTCCTTTTTGTGAAAGGTAACATAACTGTGACATCACGTGACAAGTTGACATACATCTTAATAATGGTTCGTTAAATCTTGACATACATCTTGACATAAAAATTTACCTGGTTTCACTTTACCTCTCCTTCTCTCCGTTTCTCTCATCTCTACGATATTATTATGTTTGTGCTGTTGTAAATTATCTACTATTAGCCAAAAATAAAGCGTAATGCAATGCACCTAAAAATAAAACACATGCATTAGTGCTTCTTTTACTCACTTTTAATTTGGTCACAATAACAAAATGTTTTGTACACTCATCGTAAATTTTGGTCATTGTATGAACACTCGTCCACGAAGAGTTCAGCAAAAAATTGAAAAACAAGTTAGAAGTACATTTCATTATGGTTATTCAGTTCGTTTTTGCTCCTGCGTGTGCCAGAGTTTTTGTAACAGTACCACCTACTCACATGTTAATGCTTGATAATTCAATTTGGTGGGGGTAGTCAATAAAGACTTACACGCAGTTCTAACGTTAAAACGGCTTTAATTTGAATATATGTACATATTTCCCGTGTGAGTAGGTTAAATGTGCTCCCTTGCCAAACATAATGCCCTCAATAAGGTTTACAAGCACAGGGGAAAGCACACGGGGACGGGGAAGTAAAGTTTGTTTACAATAGAATATTTTAGAGGATAAAGTCAGAGGACACCTTTGATTGACAAAGCTCGCTTTTAGCAAAAATAGCTTTGAATTCTCTTAATGTAACGAGGATATATGTATGTATACACTTATTATGACTAAAAACATGAGTTCAGCTCTCCGTCAATCATTCTTTTTGATTACTCTTGAGCGTAAATAGTAAATGCACGCCACTTTTTGAATGTACCACAACTGGAAAAGTGGACAATTTTCTCAGTCAATTACCGGTCATTGATCCATGTGCAAATAATATATGGTACATGGTATATTGAGCATTTTGCTTTTGTTCTAGTAACTTTTTACAAAGCTCATCATTAACATGGTTGATGTTAGATAACGTGGTAATGTACATAAAGACAGATTTACGGTTTGTTTAAACGTTCTCTGGTGACACGCCACGCCACAACTTGAACATTGCCAAAAGAATTTACATCGGTGAATGAACCAATGTATGTGGTTGTTCAGTAGTAGTGGTAACGGGATCTGCCTACTTTTGAATCAAACTTTCAGTTTCGCTGTAGTAAGCTTTTAACTGACCACTTTTTTCGATGAAAATGAATATGCAATGTGGAAATGGTTTTAAAAGTCGTTCACTTTCACTACCTACCAATGCCATCATCAGCAAACCAGATCTTATCAGCTTTTTCAGCCACTTAAAACGTGAGTAGTTTGGTAAACGTCTAAAAATAAAGTTTAAGCTTAGTACTGGCGATGATGAAGGTGAAATCTAACGAAGTCTGATCAAGCGAGACAGATGAACAAAGATAAAAGCTGAAAAAGAGATCCCATCTCCACCCATGTATGTTTTGCAAAGTTCGGTCGATAAAACTTCAGCAGAGCTATTCAGCAAAATCAAACTACTCACTTTCACACTTTCATTTCATCATTTTAAAATGTAGATTCAGCAATAGTAGTACATATCATTCTCAAATAAAGTTTGCTGTTGATGTATGCATTGTATATTTGACGTGGTGAGAATTCGGGTAGCCCAATCAATCTGAATCAGACAGACAGAGCGAGACAAAGACAGTCAAAGATGTATATATGTCATCCCACAACGTACGTATGCACCCCCCTTTTTATTTCTCCAGGGAGAAAAAAACTGCACTATAATTTGCAGGGGAATAATGATGGTTACGTACATAGGTGAATTCATGTGAAAAAGCACAGCCTAAAATCTCTAGAAAATTTGAATAAGGCAAACTACCTACGATGATTCCCTTACATTTCTAGTAGACGTTAAAATATCGACCTCAAAGTACTTTTGAACTCCGGCAATCGATCAACACAAAGTTGTTCTACTTGTTTTCCTGTAGGCTATACAAGTATAAAATACTAGAAAACTAGCTATATGCAAAGAGATAAGAGAATAAGAAAGAGAAACCTACTTCTCGAAAAGAGTGAGGGTATGAGCTTGTCTACTCGTATTGCAGTGAGGATAGCAGTGGTTTTAAATGTTTTGCAGTTTCCACCGACCGAAAAAAAGCAAAAAAAGAAGAGCAGACTATTATGATAGCTGAAACAGGCATCTACTAAACTGACAGGCAGTTTTGATCCGCTAAACCACGACATCGTCTTTTCTCCTCGTTTCTCTTCTGCGTCAGACACTAAAAATGGTTTGACGGTGGTACACTCATGACTCCAATATAAAAACATATATAAATTTGTAACATGCACATACAGGATGAATTTTATAGTAGGATAATATTTCATCGTAAAATCTAGGCATGAAATAGTGAAAGCATAATTCTAAC
>JAQFXM010007018.1:0-12448 GCA_034693345.1 Entomobrya multifasciata | reverse complement strand
TATATATACCAAGTTTCATGTCAATTGGTCAAGGCGTTTGGACGCTAGAGGACCAACAGACGGCCAGACAGACAGACGGACAGACAGACAGACAGACTTTTCATCCCCTTATCATCAAGTATTCTTATAAAGTACCATTCTGGCACTTAATAAAGTAAATTGCATGAGAAGCTCGACGCAATTTTCCGTAAACAACTTCCAGGCACAAAAACATTTCTGTATGAGATGAGATGTATGGTAGAGGTATAAATTAAAATGAATAAAGTTATTATTGCTAGAGGCTGATACAGACCATTTCAAATAAAAGGCATTTTACAGTAAACACATGAATAAAAAAATCTCAGGAAATATTATACTATTAACATAGTAAATCCAACTATTGTTATGTTTTCAACAAGAAATCAGATTTGATGAAGGATTTGTTTTTCTAAAATTGTTTTTTTCTATTTAACTGTTATTTATTACTGCAGTTTGATTTTACGTGCATTTTATGTTTTCTGTTATTTTATAACACATGAGGGTAGAATTTGTTCACTGAAGTGTACACAAACTGCTTCTGATAATTGCAACAGTATTTTATTGGACTGAAAGTATCTCTACATTTCACCAGAAAACAAAAACTATAGAGGAATCATTTCATACTTGTTTTGGTCGTATGTGGTTAAGGCAATGAAAATTGGATGATGTTTTAAAGGTGCGAAGTGCGAACTCAGTCGAGTGCATTGATATGACTAGTAATTCAGAGTTTTTTAATGAATTGTGGTGATGATATCAGAGGGTTAATTCATGTAAACATTTAAACCTAATTCCAAATTACTATATAGCATAAATTCATGTAATTAAGGCAGTATAAGTAATGAAGCCCTCCTGGTATACGCTCTGTGATGTGGGTATGCAGCATGCATGCAAGATAAATTTTAAGAATCTGGTTTTCTACCATGTATGTATGTAACTTGAAATTATATTGAATATTGGCATATGAATGAAAAGCAACCTATGGCAATACTTGATCCCTTGTTTATTTCATGCAATAATTCATTTTAGTCATCGTGTTATGAATATTTTGGTAACGAAGTTGTTTTCAATCTTTGAAAGAAAATGATGATGAGTAGTGAAAAGCTAACTAGAACGATTTGCCACAAGCTAATCTTGATAACAGGATAGTGAAGTAATTAAGAGTAATCTGATTGCTATGAAAATGAAAAATAATTATAATAATTTTGGGCTCCTGTTTTTTTTTGTTTTCTGTAGTTCAAGTCGACTGATGCGGAACCTTGCCGAGAAAATGAGACGCGACAAGCTCAATATGTATATATCTGAGCTGTCGACGCTCGTACCAATTGTGGCAATGGCAACTAAACGGATGGATAAAACGTCCGTTCTTCGGCTATCGGCAAACTTTCTCCGAATTCACCTAAGTAAGGATTAATTATATTACACAACTTATATGAATACTGAAAAATAAATATGGAATCATACTTCATTAACTTTTTTATATCTAAACAATCATTACTAGGCTTAAAGCAAAATCAGCCAAAGAAGGAACCCACTCCAAGCATTACACCCTCAGGACTGGAAGCACAACTTTCCTCTGTTTTGCTGGATAGCATGGAGGGTTTCATGCTGATTGCAACAGCATCCGGGAAAATAGTTTATGTGTCTGATACAGTGGAAAAGCTTTTGGGGCATTCGCAGTTGGATTTGATGGGACAGTCCTTGTACACAATCTGTCATAATGGTGATGTTGAGTTGTTACGACATCATCTTCAGCCGTCCAAACCTTTTGATCCAACGGGTAATACTAATAACATCACATATAAAAAAACACGTAGCATTTCGCAGACAAAATGAAGCGGAAAAATGTATGGAACACAATCGTACATTTGGAAGATTTTATTTTTGTATACTTTGTTTAATTAGAAAGTTATAAGGATGCTTTCACTTTTAAAAATAGATTTGATGATAGTTATACTTAATGAGAACTTTGTTGAAATAAATAGCGGATAATGAAGGGGACCCAAGTGAATCTTCCATTGAAATCGTACCCCGCTCCCCCTCATTTTACGGTGGAAGACCAGAGGAAGCCATGTCAGGTTTATCATCAGGAGAACGGCGATCGTTTTATATCCGTCTTGCAGAAAGAACGATGGCAAGAGGAGATCCCACACGGCACGTTACAGTACACATGATCGGAGTTTTACGACCTCCAGCCAACAAAAAGGATGAAAAGAACAAAAAGAAAGGTACGTACATAAAGCCACGTCGTAATTGCGCATTGTGTGGTTATTACTATTTAGAGTAATAACCTGGATAGTAAAAAAGATGAGCATGATTATAACTGGAGTACAATGGAACGAATTGAAACAAAATGGAAAAGTTGTTGACAAGTTCATCATGTTAAGAATTTTATCATCATGCCTTCTATAAAACCTGTTGTGTGCAACTAAACAAATTACAAAATAACAAGACTGACTTTCTGTTTCCGCTGGAAATTCAGAGGAATTCCTATCAACGCAAACATGTAATATGTACATTACTATTATTAAGATTTATTTTTTTCTGTCACTTTGCAGATATCTCTTCGACAACGGCAGGGGATGAGCATTTGTTGGTTTGTGTGGCACGACCTTTCAGAAACAAAGGAATTACAGAACTTTCCCTCATGGAAGCTATTCAGGATGAGTACGTCACAAGACATCTTCCAGATGGAAGAATCATTTATACGGATCACAGAATTGCATTTGTTGCTGGCTATCTGACCGAAGAAGTTATGGGAATGTCTGCATTTAACTTCATTCATCAAGATGATCTCCCTTGGGCCACTGTAGCAAATAGACAAAGTAAGATGTCATCATTGTCGTTATGATTTTCTGACATTTTCTAATATTGAAGTCACTATTAAGCTCTTATAAATGATCCAATTTAGTATTATGCAACGAAAATCTCATTACTCTAAGAGACTGTTTATTGGAAATTTCCGTCAAAATGTAATTTTTATTTGTACTCTGCTTTTTTAGTGTTCAGCAGTGTCGAAGGCCAGGGATACAGTGTTTACAGACTTCGTTCGAAAACCGGCACACTAATTTACTTGAGGACGAGAGGATATTTGGAATTCAACAAAACTACTCAAAAAGTCGAATCATTCGTTTGTATAAATACATTGTTGACGTAAGTGTAAAGTAATTAACGTCTTTAGAGTAATAATATTACATACATAAATACATATGTACGTATGTACCTTGGTAACCCGCCGAGATTATGGAGTATAACAATGAATGAGAAATGAATGAATGAAAAGGCATAATTTGAGATGTGAGTGACATTAATGGGAATTGTTTGTTGAATTGCGTGTAGGTCCGAAGAGGGGGATAAAGAGCTTGAAAAGGAGAGAGAACGAATCACGCCCTTTATTACTTTCCAACAAGTTACAACCACCAGTACAAATGCGAGCTCATCTAATAACGTTCTTCCTTCGGCTCAGTCTAGTGAGTCGGTTGTATCAAAGATAGTGACGACATTGACAACAACCACCGTGTCTCGCAAAGAGAAACTACAATCAACCAGCACAAAGCAAACTATTTCTTCCATTCTGCCACGCTCAAAGATTGAGGAAATAGTGGATATCCCCTCAACAAACGAATCCTCAAATACAATGAGCTTGATTGGGTCCCCTGAATTGTTGACATCGGGAGGTGTGGAAATTCACCATGTGAATGGTGACTCCCTTGCCGAGAACCAAGATAATCTGACTGTAGCAGAAGCTGTTCCTACGATCTCTTCACCACAAGTATCAACCATCAGCATGGTTCATGATGTGATGGATGGAGGAAATCTAGATCAAGTTGTTTTACGACACCCCACCCCTACCACCACCGCAATGACAAACACCTCACCATCAATTGTACAACACACGACGACGAGAAGGGACATTATTCCTACAAGACTGAAGCGCTCGTACGTGGAGGTTGACGATATAGTGGTTACATCTAGTGCCAAAAGATCAATCGTCCCAACCGCCTATATAACATCATACAGTCCGCTTCATCATTCACCTCAACTGGGTTCCAAACAAATTTGGGCTGCAGAACCGACATCGATGATCATTGACCAACATAACAACAATGGTTAACGTTAAAGTTGTTTTCTTTTTCAACCAGAAAATGTTGAAGGCTCATTTGGACTCATAATAAAACAAACTTTATCTACATTATTTCCAACGGGAGAATCGCAAAACTCGAATTTTTACAGATATGAATAAACTTTGCTACAGTTTTAGTACACCAAATTACATCTTTTCCAGAGCATTGAACACAAAGAAAGAGAGAGAGAAAAAAACTCCTCACGTCTTGCTTGTAACAGCCAATAAAATTGAGCATTGATTGTACATTTAATAATATCAGCCTTGCGCAAGGAACTGCTTTTTTCGGACCAATTTATGTAAAATCGGGACAGAACTAAAAACCAGAACAATTCTCGACTAAGCCAGTCTATTGTACAATGTGGCCCTCATTCCCCCCAAAACTCAAATTTTTAGTCACTGTGTGTAAACGGGATACAGAGAAAAAAGGCCGACAATGAAACCCTTCTGATAGGAGCAAATTTGACGATGATTCCATCTAATTATTATTCTGAACCATATATATTAATTATTATTACGTATTAGTATGTTATTGTATGTAACTTAATCGGTTTTGTACAACAACCTTGGTGTTGAAATTGTAACTGTTGTATGGAGATGCACCAAGACAATCAAAACAAATTTTTTAGTAACGCAACTCATATTACAGTACAGTATATTACGTTGTTACAGCTTAGGTAAAAAAAAAATACTACAACTACAATAATAACATTATCATTATTAAAACTATAAAAAATAAACAAATCTATTTACCATGCATATTTATGTAAACATACAAATACATATATACCATACGATTGTACGACTTTTTTGTGTAAAAAAAACTACTTGCAAAACATTTTTAGATCGCAATGCTCCGAATTTTAGCTTTATAATTTATTGCAAATGGTCAACAAATAACCATTAAAACGGGATAGAAATATTTAAAAAATATAATGGTATCCACGCAGAATAGGTTGGCAACGGATGTAGATGTAGTCTTTACGAAGGTAAATGAATTATTCGTCGCCTATTTTTTATGTGTATGTAAATAGCCGAAAGTACACAAAATAGCATGGTTGTTACTTCTAGGACTTGACTTCACAGATTTTACAACCTGCTCTTATTATTGTTATAATCTGATAGTAAGGAATAAAATATACTTCTATATCTTAATTGTTTTGTTTTTTTCATAACAGAAAGGCATGATACTTTTTATGTGTATTCCTCCTTGTCGTTGTTGTCTTCGCGTATATGAATTGTTGTACGCACGATTTGTCATTATGACGTTGAATTTAAATTTGCATTATTTTCAATTTTAAAATGCACAGTGTAATGACATATTTCCCGTATTCTTACACACAAATATACAAATATATGCATATATATATATAATAAATAAAATATATATATTATATATAAACATCGATTTTCATTATACATATTTTACCTACTACATCTTAGGCATATTATAAACCGTTCTCATTATTTGAAAAGAAAAAAATAGTATAAATGTTTGTCGAAATATTTATCTACAAATGTTTAGGCCAAGTTGCTTCTTTACAATGCACGTAGTTAGCAAGCAAATATCATCATCATCATCTTTTGACTAGAATTTGAGCTCTAATGATCATAACAATCCATGGTTATGAAAACACGTATTATCCATATAGGTCGGAATGAATAGATTTATAATAGGAAACATGATATTATAACGGTGTAAGTTTGAATGTAAGGAAGGAAGCGTTTAAAATGTGGGCATTTAGGAAAGATTATATTTCTTTCTGTCCGACGCGCCCACATTCTTTACGTAAAACGTACATTATATTTACAAAGTTATTGTAAAAATATATACTATACACCATATTGCTGTTATTACTAATACAGTTAAATAATATGTATTTGCTTACAAACTAACTTCCACTGAATAAATGAATGATCGACTTATCGAGAGAGAAGTTTAGAAAGTACCGTACAAAAAAAAAATTTGCTGTAAAAACTATAAAATGAATAAAATAAATAGATAATTATATATACAGATATAAAAAATTCAAATATGTAGTACTAAATATAAAGCAGTAGTAGTGACGGTGTGGCTTACTGCACGTATTAATGAATTCGTAAATGAAATTGTTTTATTTTATCTGGTAAATCTTATAAAATTCTATTTTGAGACAGTATAGTTGCCGTCACTGGCATTTTTGCTTGTGTAAGTAACCACAAATATTTTTGTTATTTAAAGAAATTGTTTCGTTTTTTTTTTAAAGCGTAAGAAAAATTGGAACATGTTAAACTCTCGTTTAGTATGATTATTTTCAGTCGTTTATTGGCCAATTGAAAGCTAGTTTTGTGCTAAAGATATATATCTTTAACAACAGCTACAAAAAATGCCATGTTTTTCAACGATATGCAAAAACCCAGAATGTTTTTTTCCGCCATAATAATTGACAAAGAGTTCAGAAAGTGCTTTTCAATTTGCAGAATATTTTCTCACTTTTAAATTCAGGTTTTTATTTACCGTGTCACTTTTGTTAACCCAAAAAAGCTCAAAAACAAAAGTCTTTTCTGATTTATTTTATAAGGAAAAGTAACACTGGTTTTAATTTCTTCGTTCTCACAGTCCTAATCATTCTCAAATACATTTTTATGCTAGAAAAAAAGCATTCATTCATTATACAGTTTGTTATTTGTTGCTAATATTCTTAATTTGCAACCGACCTCCATAATTTTTAAGAAGAATTCTTTTGAAAAAAAAATTACAAAAGCTGCTACTGCTAAACTATTGTACTGTAAGTGAGTAAAACATACCCAGAAGACTGAATAATATATTAGATAATGAGAAACGCTAATTTTTTTCTTGGATATATGTACAGCAACAACAATTATTATGTATGTTATTAATGGTAAACCATCTTATAATAGTTAATATTGTTAATTGTAAGGAAGCATCATCATAACTACTATTATTATTTGTCAAACTTGTCGTAGTGACACTATTAGGTCTTACTATTAATTATAACATACATAATACATACTATATATTATATTATATCTATTGTATACATATATAGGTATAAACAATGTACACACAAAAACCTTTAAATCTAGTTTTTGGTTAGGATAATAAATGGGGAAAAAAGAAACAAAGGAGTTATTGAATCATTTCTATATTAACCCTTTTACACATTAGAATTAAAGACTGACGGATTTTCCTTAGTTTTGTTGTTTTTCGATGGGATGAAATACACATTGCATCACATTAATAATAGAAGTAGCAAATTTAGATGGATGACCACACACATACACATTATAATAGTTGTAACTATACATTACAATTGTTGTTAAATTGGAATAAAATATGTTTTTAGTGATTGCCGGTTGTTGTACAAAATGTTCTTTTTGCTGCGATCATGATTGAAGGATATGTCTTGAAATGAAAATGTTATTTACTATCACGCATCACGTAAAACAGAATGTATCACATGTAATCTTGATTATTATTTATCATGATTTCTTCTTATGTAAGATCTTACTAATGATAATGCTGCTGTTGATGTAAACTTAATTTCTGACAAGGAGTATAAAGGCATGAAACATAATTAATTTTGACTACTTTCTTCTTTTTTTTGCTCTGAGAAAACAATTAAGAATTCAAATAATAATATGACGTTGTTGTACTTTTTGCTCTGCTCTGTACCCTCTAAATAAAACTGTTCGGTTTGACAAGGAAAGTAAAAAAAAAAACTTGAAATAAATATTATTAAAAATTATTTTCTGCTGAAAAATTTGCCTATTTATATAACATCAAACAATATTTTCGATAAAAGTTTAAAAAATAGTATAAATATTAAATATTTTTAACGGACTTTTACCACATTCACCCATCCCATCCAACAGATTTCACTGTTTTTTTTTCCTTCGCTCATCATTCTTTAGTTTGTAAGCTTTTCTTTCCTCATTTGTTTTTTTCTCTGCTAAAGATTGTCAGTGGTAATACCTTATATAAAAAATGCTCTTCGAAAGTTTACTATGTAAAAATAATATAATATTTTGTGTCACATCCTATTTTACGAAAACCTGTCGTCCCATGGTGAAAATCCCACTACAACTACCGCACCGACCGGAAGTTAAAATGGCAAAATGATATGCAAAATATAAAAGATGCATTAAATGAAAGATGAGAAGAATAAAGAAAGGTGAAAGGGCAGCAAATCCAATCATGTGCATTGCGTATACTATTGTGTATGATGAACTAAAAAACTGTCTTGAGTTGAGGAAAAGACAGTAATGTTGTACGTTATACTATTTATTAACAAAAAAATCTATTATTGAAAGGCATCAAATCTTATCTTCATGACGGTAAAATGTGAAACAAATGATGATCCTTCTTATAAATAATATAAAGAAAAGTTATTATTAATAATAAAACGTAGTATTTATATACAGCATAATGCTAGAAGTTATTATTATGTCGGTTCTTTCGGGTTGAATTTTTTTTTGGAAGAAAAAGGATTGTACCGTACCACAACACAAAAAAATATTATGAACCATATGTAAATGTACAACTTCATTGTTTGGGAACACTTACTAACGTAATTATTAAAGATGGAAAACTACCTTAATGAAAAAGTATACATACTACATACATTACATAACATACATATACCTTCATAATTGCAGCACTTGACTTTAAACACGATAGTCAATGCTAATGCTATGCTATGCTACATAATGATAATTGATGGCTATACTACATAAATCTTGTGTCCTTGTTATTCAAAAGCAGTAAAATGAGTTATATTTATTTAATGTAAACGTAACATTTTATGCTTTTTTAATTTGTTAAGACACTTGACTCATCTAAAAAAATAAAGCATAACTAAACTTTCAATAATGTCACAACTACCATTTTTTCATTAGCTTTACTTCTAAAAAAGGGGAAAACTATGAAGCTGTCTTTGTCTTTCAAAGAAAATTCAGCTTTCTTTGTGCCTGGATGATACACAGGGGAAATGAATTAATATGGGATAAATAACAACAATAAGAGAAACTTACACCACAAAATCTTTTTTTCAAATGCAAGGAAAAATTGTAGCAGTTGGCATATAATTGCACAATAATAGGAAATAATTTTTAAAACTAAAAATTAACAAATTACAATAGTTAAATTGAGTGATTTTCTAGATAAAGATGAAACTAAAACAAGCTCAACATGGTAACCCAATGTTTTTAAATAGACCAGTAAACCAAACTTTACAAATAGCATGTTTGGATATGTATCCTCAACTTCTCTGCACCTTTCACTTTCACTGTGTATCGCCAACATAATAACTATCGTTGAAATTCATGGATTAAAAAAAGTTCTTCAATAATAATTACTCATGAATGATAGAAGTAAGCTCTTTTATGCACATCCCAATGCAATACGTCTGTCAGCCTGTCAAAATTACTTAAGAAACCATCAAACTTTTGAAACATTTCTTACAACTTGCTTCATATTCATGCTTTTTACGTGCCCTTTTTGATCATCCATTATATTTAGCTACATTAATCTACTTGTCAAAATGTCCTTAAAATTCCTGCGTTCTTTCCAAAATACAAATTATATTATTTTTACATTTTTACAAGATTCGTCCACCAAACTTATAATCATCGTTTCCTAAAGTTTCCTAATGAAATCTCCTTTTTACCTTCTAAGGCGAAAAAGTGGGTACTATAACAAACTATATTTTAAAAACTGTACAGTAACATCACAGGCAACTAAAAAAGCTGTTAAAAAATTACGAGTAATTATGGGAAAAGTTATTTAACGAGAAATTTCGATGCTATGTGCAATGGGTAAAGGCTGATTTCAAATTAGGGTTTAGAAAATTGTATCCTATATGTAGTATATTAATTATATAGTAGTGATGTACATAATGTTACACATGCAAAATATTTACACGATGTATACTACACCAACGAAACTATTTATAGTAAAAATAATGATCAGTGAACAAGACACGAGTTGTGTGGTGTAGAATATATTCTCTGTTAATTTATAACTAATTTATTTAAATATTTATCTTAACTGTGTAACCTAAACTAAGATTAAACTAAACGTGGACGTCAACGACAAAAGGTGTAAATAACGTAAAATGTTTCACTTGCTGATGATGAGTATTTTTTCGAAACTTTGTAAATGTGAATCCTGTCATCACTTTGATGTAAAACTAATCATAATGCTGAAATGCATAAAATGAATACTTGCAATGTTTTATTGTATTATAGGAATGTTTGGATTTGTGTGTAGCTTTTAAGAGAGAAAAAGAGCGAATGCAAAAAAATGAATGCGGAATGTAAATCATTGAATGACCTGAAAAAATGAGAATATGGTTGCATGTCATCATCATATGACGCTAAAAATTAAATACAAATACAAAAAGTATAGATGTCAATTTGTGCTGGTCTATTTCTTAACCCTTTTCTTTATTATACCTCCCACTATTTAATTTTATTATTTACATACTTACAATCTTAGCAGGATGGCTCTGTAATTTTATAACATTTTACATATTATTCACAAATCGGATCGGAATACATAAAATTCTAGACACATTATTATGCTTTAATTTAATTTAATCCTTTCATTTTTTAGCATCGCGGTTGCAACATTTTATCTGCATATTACGTTTATGCTAAACAGAAAAACGAAACTATTACGATATAAAAAGGAAGTTAGTTTTAAGTGTGCGGTTGCCAATTAGCAATGATACTGAGAACCAATTGATACGAAAATGCAACCCTTTTTCCCTAGCAGTTTTTGGAACCCGAAATATTTAAGAAAAATTAAAATTGATTTGATACAACCGGTTTTGTTGCCGTGTTAGCTGGTCTGAATTCATATATAAAATTTAAGTAACGGAGAAAAGGTTCTCAAATTTAGGAGTATTCTCTTATTTCCGAATTTCAAATTAAGTCAGAATTAAGTCAAACAGTTAGAGCAATTTTAAATAAGTAAAAATTTTATCTCAGGCATCATTTCAGACATCTTTCGAAATAAACGTTCCCTACATAACCACCTCGCATCGCCTTTAACACGTTTCCTTCAAACAGTCGTTTATTCGACTGTAACACATCAGCAGCTTCTTTGTTCAGGGGATCTTCTGGATTTGGTTCCTGGAAATAAAATCAATGAACAATTGTTACGCTTCGAAATTACTACAAAAAATCGTATGACGTCATCATCCATAATTCCACGAATATCATTTTCCTTGTTTTAACTTTAAACTTACCAGGAACAGGTATTGAAGACCATATACAATGGAATTTATCGTAAGGACGGGTTTCCAGTCTTCCCTCAAAATATTCAAGCACACGTTTCCTTCTAAATCGATATTGGGATGATACACCTGCGTTTCACATTTGACCTTTGGAGGTTCATGGGGGTAATTTGCTCCAACTTTGAAATTAAATGCGAATCTGCCACCCTTGTAGTATCCTTCATCTGGGCATATAATTAGCTTGAAGTTCAGTAGGTCGTCTGGGTCTGGGAATTCGGTTGAGCATGTTTTCGGAAGGTTCAACTCGTTAAGATCTGTGTAAGCACAAAATAAACACATCCTCAATTAATTAAATGTACCAACTCATTTTAATCCTGCACCCCACCATTTAATCCAAATCCAGTACCAAATATATTACTAATAAAATCCACCTACCTTTCATCACTCGTAGCTGTGCGGGTGACGACTTTTTCTGGCCTGATGTTGATGAACTAGGAACTGATTCACCATCCTTCTTTTGTTGTTTCAGTGAAAATAATTTAATCATGATGTCACACTCTTTACTGGGTTGTCAAAAACTTTTAAAAAATAATTTAACTTATTAAATACAGTTTCAATACAAGTATAAACTTTGAAACAGTCAATTAAACCAAAAAAATATATATAATTTCCTAGGCAACTTTTTACACTTTTTCTTTACATTAATTTCCACAAAGTTACAAAATTGTTGGGATGATGATAATATATATTTTTTTGTTGATTTCTTTCTTTGGCTATTAATCTTTTGTGTTTGTATTAAAAGTGGATACCCTATTGCGTGAGAAGTGTAGTGCTGCTGGTGGTGGAAAATAAAGACAGAAAAACCAAATAGCAATACATAAAATGTAGAAGAGAGGTGATGTGTAAAATGTTAAGACTTTGGATGGAAGAGAGATGATATTTTTTTCTGTTATTGAAACGTAATTCTTATTCTTGCCGTAGATACATAGATTTTATACTACACATACATTTTTCACTATATACAGCTTTTATGGGTAAAGAATGAAGAACTGTTCAAAATGTTCAGATG
>JAQFXM010007017.1:0-12448 GCA_034693345.1 Entomobrya multifasciata | reverse complement strand
ACAGTCAGCATTAATAAGTTCTTCCGTTTCGTTTCTCCATGGTAAGAAAAGCATAACTTGTTCTCTACAGTACTGAAGCTGATCTGATTTGGGAAAATGTCGAAACCGAATAATTTTTCGGATCGTTCTTTTAGTGACGTATCCACTACCATCCTTGAGGCGATACACGTTCTGTGTTCCATCCTCACCATCACTTTCTGAAAAAATTTAATTAAATTTAGGTTTTTACGTAAACATCTTATCAACCGATAAATCATTATAACATAATGCAATGATTTTATAATTACAAAAATAATTACGTAAAAATACCTGAGCTACTTGCTGCATCACGTTTTCCTGACTTCCTTCTTTTCTTTTTGGAAAATTGATACAATGATGAAAAATCCGCTAAGCAGACATTCTACAGCTCATCTGGACGCTGTACGTAATGGTCAAGAGGTCCTGTCACTGTTACGTCTTCGCTCTCATCGGGAAGATTTGCCAATTCTTCTTGGGGCTTAAGCAAAGAGATTCTCTCATGTGGTTGCGCTGTATTGATATATGTATCGATTCGACTGCTGGAAGTATTTGGAATCCCCAAAATAAATGCTGCTCCGTCTTGAGCGGATATTTCAGTTCCATTGATAAGGATTTTTGCAAATTGCTGTAGCCGATCCTTTACTACAGTATTACCGTTCCTGGCTTCTCGACAAGCTGCACGCAATAGTTTCGATACCCCTCCTTCTGCCTTTAACATGTATCCCACGCAGTACTTTGCACACGCGTATGCATCAAGAATGAACTGAATGTCCATATTAGCTCTCCACGATAGTAGTATATCCCGATTATAGTTGTTAACGAAAATTTCACTTGTTTGTCGCTTTAAAAAAACGGTACTTCGTTTGATCGAAAATCTCAAAGCTAATAAATATTCCTCCATGTTGATGTTGAGTTCCTCCAAAAATTTATCGTGATCAATATTTTCTTTGAATGATCGTCCCATTTCAACCATTTTTTGTTGAATTTTCTTATAATTATCCGAAGCACGTTTTCTGTCAGCTTTCTCAAACGGTTTTGGTAGAGGATGCAATATAATTGTACTTGGTAGAGGTGGCCTGGGAAATCCAAATCTACAGCCTCCTAAAGCTTTTCCTCCTTTTTCACAAGTATGCGAATGTTTGTGTATTTGATAACCTATAAGTTTCTCCATATCTCCATCGTCGTCACGTTTGCAGGTTATGTATTTGTCGACGAATTCAACGCACATTTTTTCAGACGCCTCGTCACCTGTTCGTTAATTAAATGACGTAGTTAATTATTTAGAGAAATTTCATAATTGATTAGATATAATTTAGATTTTTAATAAGGATTTTTTCGTAAAAATTACCTTGAATAAATTTTGGTGCATTGTTTAGCCAATACAAGCCGTGTGAATGTGGAGATCCACGCATTTGAAACTCGATTCGGCTGTAGTGATCGCATACTTTATTGGGACGAAAAATTCCATTATCATTTTTCAGCAAGTCAGTTAAAAATGCTCTGTATTTATGTTCAAAATGACGCATGCAAGTTGCGGGATCCATTCGGATTAGTTTTGCTTTATCGGCAAAGCTCAGTTTCTCGGCGTCATCTTCATTAATTTCTTTCCCTTCTAAAAGTTTTGTTAAAATAACAAGAAGCTCATTCCATTTGGTTTCAGCGGCAGACAATGTGATGAAAAATGTTGAACTTCCAAGCTGCCGCACCATAGCCACCACCCTTTTCGTCTGTTCCTTCCAGTACGCCGGCGAAGAACGAATATTTTTAAATACACTATATCCATCGTCCTTTGCAATAATATTCTCGATGAATCCTGGCAATCTTAAATCATGAGCTGTAATTGCTTTTCCATTTATTCCCTTCTTTTTTTGACGTAGCATGATTTGATAAGCACTGAAAATGCGTTCATTAAAACATTTTTTGAACATGAACAAGATTTTTTCTGGAGTTGCACATCTTCTGTCGTAACGCCGGAGTTCCGATTTGGCAATATCTGTTGCACTTAATTTTGCACTTGGATTTAAGTTTCTTTTTTGTCCACAATATATCTTTGGGAATGAAAGTAGTTCTGCGTTCACATCACGATTGAGGGGAATGGGGACATTATTCTCGCCAGGTGCGATTCGCAATCCATAAGAGTTTAAATCCTTCTCGTTGTACAACAATGTTTCCTCGGCTCCAATTGTTTCCTGATCAGTTTCTTCTGTAGTTAAATGAAGTCAAAATAAGATAATTTTTTTCGTTAACAAAATTTGTGAAGCGTTAAAAATTGGATTTTTTTCGTAAAAACTTCTTCCACGTTTTGCGGCATATCTTCGCCATTGTTCTCATCCTCCTCTCCAATCAAGAAGTCAACGTTGTCTGTAGGGAATTAGATTCGAATAATATAATTATGTAATTTTAAATTCATTTATATTCACTCGTGTAATATATTTTTCAAGTTTTTCTTGACAGTTTATACCATTGCTAAACCGATTCCAATTTTCCGATAATATCACATTTTCCTGTTTGTACAGTGGAGTGTTCAAAAGGTAACGCACAGCTTTCACCACTTTGGATGGACAAATCTTGTCATGAATGTAGTGACCTCGGTAGCAGAGCTTTCGCATGAGTTTCAGCTGAATAACGTCGGTTTCAGTAAACTGCCTTGGAAGAGCGTTAACGCAAGTGTCCAGATTATTTTCCACATTTACAACGTTTCCTTTAAGTGCCCACTGTTGCTCATACCCCCGCAACCGAATCTGCATAAATGGAAGCCTTAATGCAACTAGTCTCTCTTCCAGTCTGTTCAGATCCTACAGTTTAAGTAATGAAACAATAAAAAAGTTTGCGTAAAACTGCTTCTAATTTACCTAACGAAAGGTGACTGGAATTAAATTTAATTTTTACGAAAAAATACCTTCAGTTCATGAGGAATTGGTGGGAAATCCAATCCGTTTGAAAGACTCCATCGTGGTACTTTTTTACGCTTAATGTAGGATAGACATGTAGTACAAAGACGATGTTGTGGCTGCATTACATACAAAATTTTGTTTATAAATTCATCTGTTGCATTCATGTTCCGTAGTTTTTCTGTAGTAATCGGCTTTGTTGATTCTTCGTAAAATGTTGATCCGCAGCAAGAACATATAAACGTGGGTCCTTTTCGAATTTTTGCCATGTATTTCTGGAATAAATTGTCAAAGTTTCCTTGCATCGTTTGTGTTTTAGAACGGCGAGATTCTAAAGTATTTTCAAAATCAATTCTTCTTCTGGTAGGATTTTGCCGTGATTTTGCTCTTCTTGTTTTTTCCCGTTCCTTTTCTGGTGTTCGAAAAGCGTCAGTCTTCCGCTTCTGACGTATGGATGTAGAACGTCGATAGTTTTCTTCGAGTTTTTTTGCTGCTGTTTATGGCGTTCGAGCGGCGTTTTCTGCTAACCGTTTAACGATATTTGTACGCTCCAAAACACGTTGCGATCTTCTGCGTGCATTATCGACAGTTCTGAATTCCTTGTTTTGCCTAGACTTTCTTTGTGCGTTTGCTCGTCGTTGATTGTCAGCCTTTTTGAGCTCTTGATCACTCCTTGCTTTGCTCTGTAAAGCGGACCTGCGTTGACTTTCGGCTGCTCGAACTTGTTCCTCTTCTCTTTCTTTCCTGTGTGAAGCAGCCCTTCGTTCATTATCTGCCTTTTTGAACTCTTCATCGTTTCTTGCTTTACCCAGTGATGCAGCCCTGCGTTCATTGTCTGCCTTCTTGAACTCTTCATTGCTTCTTGCTTTACTCTGTAAAGCGGACCTGCGTTGACTTTCGGCTACTCGAACTTGCTCCTCCTCTCTTTCTTTCCTTTGTGAAGCAGCCCTGCGTTCATTATCTGCCTTCTTGAACTCTTCATCGCTTCTTGCTTTACCCAGTGAAGCAGCCCTGCGATGATTGTCTGCCTTCTTGAACTCTTCATCGCTTCTTGCTTTACTCAGTGAGGCAGCCCTGCGTTCATTGTCTGCCTTCCTGAACTCTTCATTGCTTCTTGCTTTACTCTGTAAGGCGGACCTGCGTTGACTTTCGGCTGTCCGAACTTGCTCCTCCTCTCTTTCTTTCTTGTGTGAAGCAGCCCTGCGTTCATTATCTTCATCTCTGAACTCGACCTTTTGACGCTTTGCACGCATCCTGTCCCTGTCTGCTTTACGTTTTGCGGAAGGATTTCGCTTCGGCATCTAAGAAACGGAGAGGTAAATTCATTGATTTTTTCGTAAAAATAATTTTCCCACATGCTTTAAATTTTGTTAGGCAATTGGGTAACAAACTTACCTTGTTTTTTGTTTTTATAGTACACTTTGACGGGAAAAATATTTGTTAATTTCCGCCGAAATATTTTTACGTTAAAAATGTTAGTTTGATAATATTCTGAAATTCTAGGTTTTTGTACGACCACAGATATTCGTTAGAATAACATTTTTGGAAAGGCATTCAACTTCACTTGCTCAACAAGTAGACAAACGCACAGTATGTTTTACACAACAAATTGTGCTCATCGTGATTGTTTTCAATGGTTTGATAGCTTTGACATGATAGCAGATAAATATCATATGATTTTAGAATGACAACTCAAATATATTATGTAGAGTAGAAGTTGTGCATTTTTTTAAATTCTGTAATAGCTAATTGCGCATCGAGTATCTAACTTAAACCGTCTACCAGGGTTTATTTATTTACCGAGATTACTATTTCTTCGAATTCTCATTGTTAATTCATTTATGTAAAAACTGTACATGTGCACATTTAGCCAGCCACTGTTTGCCTTAAAGGATTAAAACAAAGAGAAATATACAATGTAGCAAAGTAGCGAAAGCGGACGCGTTGAAATAGATAGACACGTAAAAATATAATATTTTCTTCCAATATGATGTTGTTGTGGGACATCAACATTTTTTGGGATGCCCAACTCATTAATTTCACGATAGATACACCAACTGCAGTTCCATAAGAATGAAATTACTAACAAACAAACAGAGCGAAAACGAGTATCTCGCTCGATATCTCCTTCTGCTGCTTGAGAAAAATGTGTTTTGCACATTTCATTGTGGGTGTAGGTGTAAAAATAGTCTGATTAAATTATGTTCGGTCCCGGTGGCCCATCTGACAATGAAATGAAAATTTCTTGGAATGACTTTATTTTTGTCTTAAAATATTATTATGGGATTGTATTGCACAAAAGTAAAGCATTTTTTCCTTTACAGTTGAACGCATTTTATCTTCACGATTTAAGCAAGTCCAATTGAATGAATAATATACTACTACTACCTATTATATTAACTGTATACATTGAATCTTTTTAACTCTTCTTTAAAAGAGTTAGATTCTTTGGTCACATTTTAATAACCAGAAAAAATCTTTTTACCCTTCATCCACCCTGCTTCTCTTGCAAAACTTAATATATCATCTTGTAAACAAGCTCCCTCCTTTTTGCTCACTTCACCACGGCATCACACACCTTACATTAAGTTCAGCACACTGCCACGTTCCTTAGTACTTATTTTACCTAACCCTTTGCCCCATTTGCATAAGTTCGAGAGAGAACATGATCACACCACACACCGGTGGCAGGCAGTAAACAGCAACAACACGGTTAATATATGTGAAACGTTTATTTCCCCAGGGAGCAATTTAAAAATCATGACGAAATCTTCACCTCCTTCCTTTTTCATATTATTCAAGTAACAGAGCAACTACAACTGCTACCGCCTTCGGTCGGCCCAACGATTACCCAAAAAAATATGTACAAAATAAACTCGACATCCAAAAAAGCCTTCTTTTTAGTTAAGGATGCTGGTGTCCGACCATATTACCTATGTAAATATACACAGCACTCCTCTGGAAAACTTTTATCTTCTGATACTGCCGAGCTCTTACTTAATTTTTTTTGTTTCATAAGCTTGTTATTATGTTGTTGTGAAATCCCATCGAAAGGATCTTCCTTCATTATCATCATCACCGTGCGCACGCTAAGAGGCTAATAATATAATATTGGCTGATGCTTGTTACTTCTCTGCAGGTAAACACTTCAACTTTAACCTTTTTCTAAAGTTACCACATTTTTTATACCATGTGCCCTTCTCAAAAAGAAAATTCTAGGCTTTTTTATAATCATCAAGTAGATTGGTATATAGTCAACAAGCATATTTATATAATGATCATGATCATTCTAAAGGATTTTTTTGAAGATTTATATTCACTGCTTATTTAACATTGAACGTCCCAGCATGCACGTATGTATTTTTAGATTTGTTGTTGTGTACGCCAAGCTATTTTACTGGATATGAGAAGCCACCAAAACAACTTACGTAAGATGAAGCAGAGACATCGTGTTCCGGAGAAAATTACCGTTTGTTTACATCTTGACACGATTTTGGACAGCAGCGTGAAAAAAACAAGATACGCAATGGACCACGACCAGAATAACGTAATGGTACATACATAGAGTACGGTAGAACACCTACTTAGTTCACTTTTTCAACAGGATTAAAATAATTTCCTTTTGTCTCCTTTTCCCAGTTTTATGTATGCATAGATAAACGTAAATGGACCTGATATGTACTTGCGACATGCATGTTAGTTATTTTACACGCATGCATGGTATGTCATGCTACATTCTGTTCCAGGACTGACCTGACCTACTTAACTAGCATAACAATACATTTTTATGCATATGGGCTTATATTTTACGTATTACAACACAATAGCAATAAAATAGATTTACACCCAAAAAACACTTTTGTCTTCACGGATTGACCCTGTAGTAACTCTTCTTTTTTGAACCCTTTTCCACTTCTTCTCCTGCATGTTATCCCAGTTGACAATATGCGTGAGTGTCTATGTCTTGTCTGGTAGATGGTTTAGTGGTTTGGTTTTGCTGAAAAGGCAGCAGAAGATAAGAAAACGCTCCCAATTTTATTCCTACAACGAAATACCTACTACAATAGCAAATATAGTGACGCAAAATTTCCGTATTAACCCTTTCATTCCTTTTATAACCAAAGTCCAAGTTTTAATTTTAATGTGTCTCATCCGTCTCCATTTCGTCTGACTGTGTGCGCATATTTATTAATATTAATTGACACAGACCTAAAGCCTAAAACTGAATTGAGAAAGTTGTTCTGTACAAGTACAGCTTTAGCTATAAACAAAATTTGTGAGTTAGTTCTTTCGTTAGTTTGGTTCATATTCAGAAATTCGTTGTTGTAGAAGAACGACTGTCCTTCCCTCCTTCTCCGTTCCGTGCAGCTTGACAATAAAAAATGGGTCTTCTTCATTGTTATTACGCGAAAGGAGCCAGAAAGCGCCGTGTGTTGCTGGCTTGCTTGTTGGCTGTTGTCATTTTTTATTGTAGTAAAAAGCAAGAAAGGATGGGCTTTGCTCAGTGCTGTGCTTGTATAGTTTCTCGGATGGTGTGTGTGATGTGATGAATTGGTTTATGTAAATTAGACTTAAACGATTTAATGAGCCTTTTGGTCTCCTTAATTACATTATGATGATTCATGTATTAGTAAAGACCGACCGAGTTTACTGCACTGCATTATCCGCTCCTTGTAACTTTTACACTTATTATTCCTCTGTATACACTTTAGTACCGTTATCCTTATCATCGGTCGGACTTTCTAAATGAATCGTGAATAAAGGAGAAATAATGATGATTATCGTGACGTACCTCCCAGACATAAACGATGAGATGAGCGGTGGTGGTAGTATCAAATTCAGTAAATTATCTTTCAGGATTGGATCTAGGAAACAAGTGCAAACTATTCCAAAAAGTTAAATAATATATAAGGCAATGATTTGATGGATGCTATTTGTTTTCCTGGAAAAGTACTAGATCATACCGGCCAAAGAGGAAAAATGGACGAGACGAGAGAGGTAGATGGAACAGAGTAAACAGCAGCAGTAGAGTTGGATATAAAATAAGATTTTATGTGAAAGTGAATGCATAATTTACAAATTTACTAGGGAACGGCTCATTTCGTATTCATCCATGGACTATACCTACTTGTAAGCTGCCACCGCACCGCTGCATCATTCACAAACACACAGTTCTATCATTTCCGTCGACGTTGGCTGAATATGCATATATTTATTTGTGAAAATGAAGGCATGAGGAGATGAGGGAGGTATTTAGACAATAAGACAAAAAGAGTGATTGGGTTAATATGATATGCATTGCATGGGGATGATGATAATGATGTTTATGCACATGACGTTATGAAATGCATCAGCGGTGGTGGTGGTGTCGGTGATGGGTTTGCTGGAGGTGTACACTGTAATCGTGTGATGTACAACATGTGAGATGAGATGAATGATGCTCACTTTTCCGAATAGCATTTACCAATGTCTTTTTCGTCATTCTCTTGACTTGAGTGTAAGGAATCTTGCAATCATAGTGCGCATGAAAAAGTGTCATGATTCATGATGATGCATTTGTGAGATAATATTGCATACAATACCAACATCTACACTATCAGACGGCATCACTTTCCTGAGTTTCAGATGCATCTTATTTACGAAAAGGCAAAACTTTGAAAATGGATTGTTTTGTGTCCATCCATTTTTACATGGATGCATATATTCCATATTTACACGGTGGAGTGATTGGAATGATACCGTCACTTTGTCCCTTTTTGTTTTTCTGGGCGTCAATTTTATGGAGACGTGTATGAATGCATGTAATATGTGTGTTGTAAGTAAAATGAAATAAAAGAAAAAGGAAAGAGATTTTAAATTATGAAATATTTGTCAGCAGAGCCGGAGAATCATTTTCTTGTTGTCTTTTTTACTGACACGACATCCCTTTTCTTTGTATTAACAAACCAACACAGATGTGATGTGTATTCTGTCACTTGTGTAATGTATTATACTGTTGTGCATTTTATGTCAATGTCACCATCTCCCCTCCTCCCACTCCCTTTATTTTGCATAATGTGATATATTTTACATCTAAAGTTACGTTACGCTTTTACTATCCATTACACAAAAGTCACGGAAAAATATTGCTTATTCACCATTTCCTTTTTTATCCATAAAAGTCTCTCGAGACTTTATTTGCATAAGGAATTAGTAAATATGTTCATAATGTACAAATGATGACATGTTTTCCTAAATATTTTAAAGTCAAGCTTTCAAACAAAAATTGTAACAAAATTTGCTCGCTTGTGGTAAATGCCTTTTGTCTGTAGGGATACCAAATACATTTTTAAAACGTATTTCTTTTGATTGAACTCAACACTCAGGAAATTGTGTAACTAACTATATAGAGCTACTGAAATGGATTACAAATGCAGTTTTCGCAGAATTTGATGGCGTAATAGTCTATTTTGGGAATGTACTTTGTTAATATCCCATACTTAACCCTTTCTCTTTTTCCAGTTACATCATAGGTGATTACAAGTTCGGTAGACATAATCCACTGTGCTGCATTTGCACACAGGACAGACGAATGAGAAGTGTTATACTCTTAATCGCGCGTTGAGTTTCTTTCCAGACGGGTTAGTATCCAATGATCTAGTAGTGTCCGTCCAGATGTGAGACATTAAGAATTTCTCATGAGGATATGAATACCGCCCACTCATGAATAAAAAGCTTAGTTTCGCCATTTTTACCTCTTTAAAAATGGATGAGATTGATCCATATTATGCAGTATTAAAGGGTAAGAGAAATTGGAGTTTGTAAAGAAGCGAAGCAGTGAGACTTTCGGAAACTTCACAGGATGTAAGCAATATTGAAGGATTATGGTCATTTTTCTGACAAATGATAGGACACTTTCAGGGGGGAAACAAATTTCATTTCACTTTATGACATTGCATATTTATATTATTTTATCTTTGAGGATGCCCTTACGTTGTCAATTGTCAACAAGAAATTAGGAAAGAAAATGTGCTTAAAATTGAACTCTATAATGTAGATGCAAAATTTGCAGTTTTTTTGCGATCTTATTTTTAAATCACAGCTTTTGAACACTATTTTTTGAATAGGTGTATATTCGATTGATTTGCTGCGTGATCAATGAAAATGATAAAACGAATAGAAGAAAGAGGGTACAATTTATAAAAGCTATAGATGTTTAAAAAAAGTTATTGTTTCTTACATATAATAAGAGTACTTACTTACTATAAAATACTCAACATAAATTTTTTATAAAGGATACATAAAAATAGTATAATATTTACAGGCATTTTGTAAAAATGATATTTTCAATGTTTCACATCACAGTTTTTAATATTTAAAAGCATTGTAATAATCATCACATCAAAAAATTCTACTGTAAAAATAATTATAAGACAAATCAAAGGACAAAAACTAGTTTTTTCTTTTTCTTATTTCAGGATAGCATATTTATAAATCCTATCGCTGCAAAGTATATTACATAAAATCATTATGATCCTTATCAATTTTTATCTTTTTCACAGAAAAAATTTAAATGGCAAGTGAGAAACTAAGTTCACACTGAACAGCAAGTATATTTTTCTTTTTTATTCCTGCTGGTCGGCTAATTAAAGTAATTAAGCTGAATAATTGCCAGTATCTTATTTCCTTCGCTCGTGATGATGTACACAAAACAATAAAATATTTCAGGGTAAAAAAGTAATTTAAATTAAATCTATAGCTATATAATGATTATTTTAAACAAATACGAGAATACATAAGTCGCATTTAAATTTTATTTCTTATTAATTTGTTTGAAAGGTTATTATTCTTTTAAGTTAAATTTAGTAACTTTTCTTATACTCATGTTGTCCAGTCCATTAAACCTGTATTTACCCTTGAAAATATTATGCTTGTACACAAAATCTACTCAGAAGCAAATTTTCAGCTAGATGTTTGGCTCATTGCTCTTCGTTCTGTTTCACTGTTACTGATTGACAATTTTTGTAAGAATACTATATTTATTAGCGGGAAAGGGTAAAAGCCCAATTAAAAACAGTTCTTGTTTTAAGCTCGAGTTGATGGATTTTTTTTTGAAAAACTACAAAATAATAAGCGGAGATAATTTTATGATGTCATTATAAAGTCATTAAATCAGTAACGCTAACAGACTGGTTAGGTTTTAAATACTTGAAAATGTCAGTTCTCACATTTTTAGGAAAACAAACAAATACATATAGTTGAGAGTTGTCTTTATGTATCTTGTGTTATCTGTAAAAAAGTAAATTCTATCTGAAGATTCTCATAATTTTATAAAGCGTGGTTACGGGAAAGTTATAAAAATCAACCACTGGAACGGTGTAGCAAAGCAAAGCAGTAAGGTTTCTGGTCGGCGAGTCAAATAAAAGGTTTCGGTTTGGTTGCTACCTACATAAGTAAGCTCAAAGATAAAATATTGCGATAAAAATATACACTCATTTTCTCAAAGCATTCGATAGTAATTAAAAGTGTGCATTTTTTAGATGGGATAGTCGTGACCCTTAATATTTTAGAGCTCATTAGGCTATAAGCATTATGTGCGAATAATTTTTAAGCACTGAACACTTAAAATATTTAACGGTTGATCGTTGATTTTATATGTATACTTTAACAACTGTCGGAATGCATACATACAACCCTTTGTGCATCATAGTAATTTGTGTTATAAATATATGTACACCTTTATCATAATTTAATGATTTTTTCCAATGCTGCTATACATAAGTATGCAAAAGCGCATAATTTATTTTTTCAACCCAACCCAATCATATATTATCATGACTAATACAGTTAGTTTTAATTTAACGCTGAGTAGCTGAGTATCATGAATGAGTATGAGTAAGTTTGTCATGTGGATGTGGAAAATAGGTAATACTTATTACGAGATTATAACGTTAAGAAAATTATCAATTGTCAGAATAATGCCATTACATTGATACCACGAAAAATATAAAATCGACCATTTATGATAGAATTTCGATATCACATGCATGATAGCTTTGCAACATCCCTAGCAGTCATATATGCTTTTCTAAATTTGAAACCATGTATGTATATCAATCTGGTCATTCGAAAACCTCTCCATTGAGTAAACCGGTGAGGACGCCTAAGATTATTTATGTACTTTGAAGTACTCCAAGTAATTATTCTGTAAAAATTACTTTTCGTTTAATTTTAGCTATAATTCATTTCTTTAATAAGTTATAATTCTACTGTGTAATATAATGCGTGCAATTCAATATATATATATATATATAGGACTTTATTTGCAAACTCAAGAGGCATTACAATTTAATACAATGACAAGAGTTCATAGTGTAGAAGTAAAATATAAGTGAATAGTAGTGAAAAAAATCATACAATGTCAAGATGATTATGATTAATTTATAATTAACAATTTAAAGGTGAAAAATAAAAGTATTTCAAAAGATATCTCGGCTGCTCCCAACCTTCGCCCCTCGTCGATAGAGAAGCCGGCTCTGGAAACATCCCCGAGAGAATTT